>JBBPDB010000134.1:3412077-3425352 GCA_037974465.1 Brachypetersius altus
AGATATTAATTCAGCATTGAATTACGGTCAGAGATGTTCTATGGTTGAGGTGTAAACTTCAGCTTCAAGGGTAGTGTTTTCAGCATAAAAAAATTGTGTGCCAATAATGGGGGGACACCATTTTTGGGGAGCACGCAGGGGGGTCTCAAACATTCTAAATTATGGCAATAAAGCATGTTTTCATTACGAGCAAATATTGTTAGTGTATGTGTAATCTGTAATGATAAAAACATTGTTAAAAATAAATGACTTGTCGGCTTGGGTTGTGTTTTATTCTGTAACATTTTACCAATTTCTTATTCTAGAGGTTCTACAGGCGTTAGGTATTGTATGTGTTGTGTCAAAAATGCAACAATGCGGTGAAATTTTTTTTACTTTTAATACTTGAGTATTTTTAAAAGCAAGTACTTCAGTACTTTAACTTAAGTAAACATTCGACTGCACGACTTTCACTTGTATTGGAGTAACATTTGACTAGTGGTATCTGTACTTTCACTTAAGTAATGAATGTGAGTACTTTGTCCACCTCTGACTATACCAATCCTTGGGTAACACATAGTCTAATTTAATATTAACATTTTACAGTGCTTCATTAAATACAACTATTTTGACTAGAGAAAACTACACTTAAGGGAAATAAGTGTGCTTCTTCGATGGCCTTGCGCTAATAAAAACATGTTTATATCAGGAACGAGAGGCAAAAGGACAGAAAGACAAAAAAGAAAGAAAGAAAGAAAGAAAGAAAAAATAATGGTCTGGGCTAGCCTTGGGTCACATACACAGTCAGCACCTTGTTTATAGGTGAGGCCAAGCACAATGCATGTTTGTGCAAATTATTGAAATGTTTTGAATTATAGTTATAGTAATTTAAATAGGAAAAGCCTGGTCACATGGGTTGATCTCCACTTTGTGTAATTGGTCCTTGGAATTATATTTCATAATAATTCATTACATTTTGTCCTCCAATTTCAAAATCGTAGTCAGCCATGAGATATCTGAGCACAAAACGTGAATTTTAATGCCTGGTGGACCATCTGTTATGCTAATTGACCATATAATGAATTGATTACATCTAATTTCCTGTTTCTTAACTAGATTGCAAGATTACTAACTAAATCTGGAATGTGATGTATGGATATATTAGTTAGCTGTGGGTTGTGTGGGTTGTGTAGTGCAGACAACCCACACAACCCACAGCAATTGTAATACAATGGTACTAGATTAAGTAGATTAAACAGTAGACTAAGTCTATATATATATAGACAAGATGAAATAGACTAAGTAGACATAGTCTACTGTTTAATCTACTTAATCTAGTACCATTGTATTACAATTGCTTGTTTTATCTTTAATAGTTGGGAATAATTAATTTTCAAAATAAAACACAAATATTTGCTAAGGTTCTGTAAAAACCCTGGACAAGGCGACCTTAATTAAAAGAAGTGGCATAGGATACATCTGAAAAGAAACTTATAAACAATAAATTTTCTGTGTTGATAATTGCTTGATGTCAATAACCAGATAGCAGTGTTATAACGATTATTCCTTCATTGAAAAGTGGTACTGATATGGAGTTATTGCAGTGTATGCTCATGGAAGGGCTGTGTGTGAGTGCATGTGTAGGAATGTATTTTTGCAGAACACTTTTTTAATATACAAATATTATTAACGTATTTCCATGCAAATCCCAGATCTGCACATGGAGGCACAATCTTCTTAAGAGAAAAATCTGTTTAGTGCTGCTTTTGAAATAACATGAGTTATTATATGCAATGAAATCATAGATCATAGCAATCAAAAAACAATATTTTAGGAGTTTGCACATTGATAGTTCTCAAGGCCATTAATATATATTTTAAAGTAGAGTGTGAGCTGTGGAGCCCTCTAATTTGGTTTGCTTCTTGTATTGTAGTGCAAACTATAAAGCTGCATATCATATTGCAGGCCGTCTGGAGCTCTCCTTTGTAGTTTTGAATGTCTAAAAATAGGCATTTTTATTCAGTGAGTAGCCAGGATAGGCTCTCTTCTTTTCTCTGATCTTTGGCCAGAGCTCTTGTAATGCCCCTTAATGTGCCTATAAATCACCACTGGTCAGCCTGGCCACGCAAGAATGTAAAGAATTCAATGCAGCTTCCATCCATTTTCCACTCTCTTCTTTTCTTTGAAAGTCTATCTACAGCAAAGCATTGTCCCCAGGCACTCATGGGGAGATTTTTCTCTGTCCGCAGCTGATTTTCTGTGAATTAATTACAGATTGAATTCAATGATGGATTCTAGAATGTACTGGACCTATTATGCTGCTCTTCTGCCCAAGCCCATAGCTGATTCAGTGATATGTCTGAATTAGGCCTGACCTTTTTAAGTACACATCTTTGGCTCTTTGACTGTGGCAAAGCCCTGCTGTGATTAAACAGGGTGGCTAAAATGGGCTTTGGACCTACTGTTGCTCAGCAGGCTACTGTACTGCACAGGCACATTGACACCAAGTTTATTAGTCTTTTGTTTTTTTTAAAGACATTCAGCAGTGCCACAGTATGATGCCTTTTCAGTTTTCACTGGGGAATACTCCAAACTTTCCTATATTGTGCATCTGAATTTCATACTTAAAACAAATGGGGGTAAATAAAATTTCATTGCAGACATACTGCATTCAGTAATGTGCATTTGTTTTGGTTGTGTAGGGGGCCACTGGGAGGCCAGCTCCTGCTTTGCATAACGAATGCCAATGCCTGGTGATGGATGGTAAGTAAGACACACAGCAGGGTTGTGCGCCAGTCTCTAGTGGCCACCAGAAAAGAGACTAAAGAAGTGGCTATTTTTTTTTTTACATTTAGGACAAGTAAAGAGCAGATCCCCAGATTCTTTAAAAATATATATAATAAAGTTACTGAGATGTCATTCAGAGTGGCTGGTTGTGAAAATGGTTAATTTCAATGGTTTATTAAACTTAGAGACTCGGATTCTTTTTACAAATGTAGTGATAGGAACCAGGAGTTGCAACGTTTATGGCATAAGTATATCCATTTTATTTGTGCATATAAAATATCCAGTGAACCAACACATCATCTTCTTCATCTTCTTGAGTTAAATTTTAGAGTAGAGGTTTGCCATCCAACACTCCCTCAATTGGCCTATTTGCCATAAATGTATTTTGAACAACCAGATCTCAAGCATGAGGTATCTCTTAACTATATAAAAATATTTCTGTGAGTCACATCACAATAGACTGAATGATCTTGTTTACATCACCTTTTAAACCTTGTTTACAACACCTTTTAAATTAGTAAAGGATTAGTTAATATACTAATAATAAAAAGAGCTCTTTGGCACGTAGAGCAACCACTTTTGGATTTCAATAGATAGCTGCAAATGAGATATGTGACTGTGAAGAACCATGGTGCAAAATGTAAAGGTTCCATACTAATTACAGATTTCTCCTAGATCTGTATTGTTAAAGCCAAGAAGCATTTAGGAGCATCATCTTTTAGATAACACTGTTAATTACAATATGGTTAGAGATTCTGCACCACGTTTTAAATTTTGAAATAGTGTCCATATCCAATCCATATTGACCAGATTCAAATTACTGAGGTCAATTAGGCCTAAATCACAAAATGATTTATTGCCTCGTTTAAAATGGAACTGAAGGCAATATTTCCAAAAAAGAGTAGATTTTTTGCGATTCCTTGCTTAGTTTATAAAATGACTCACGATGACACCTTAATTAAACATAATTAATCAAAATGAGCTATCGCCCACACAGCCAGGCACAGTGCCTACAAACGTTTCCCTGTCAATGCTAACTTCACTGTTATGTTGAAATATTTGTGAGAGGTGAAGATAGAGTGTCTGTTGGAGAGAGAGACAGGGGTTGAGGGAAAAAAAAATAAGCCCAAAGCTGCGGGTCTTATCTTGTTGTGCTCCATTGAGGAAGAGCATGTTGGGGGATACAAGCGGCACCCCAGCAGCAATGACATGAGGCTGCACTGCTACAGAGGGAAGGAGAGCCTTGTCTGGATGATTAATGTGGGTTCAGCATTAGGCGGGGGCAGGGGAAGGCATGTATGTATCTATAAATTGTTTTACAGAATACAAAATGCACAGCTCCTTAATGCAAAAAAATGTATTTTGAAGTCACCTTAAAGCAAATGTATGTATGACACCCTAACATTATTATAAGAGGAATTAATTTGAGGATTATAACATGCAGTGTTATGCCTTTGAATTTGGGTATATGCATTTATTCAATTTATGCAATTTTTATTGTATTTACACAGGATGAACAATGAACACAGAATGAGTAACATTTTTACTTTAAAATGAAAACCACTTTCTGTCTTGTAATACCTAGAAGTCAACAAATGACAAATTTCATGATTTTTTTTCAAATATTTAAGGTAGTCTTAGAATGACTATCATGCAGAAGTTTCACTATACCTTTCACTACACTAGATTATTGTCTGAGACAAAACATGCATTGTGCAATAATGTATTCAGTTTGGTGGCTCATGGAAAAAAGCCTGTAAACACAAGGTATTCAAAACACAATGTTTACATGGTTGATGACTTAAGTTGGCAATGACCTTGTATAAAGGTGAGAAACTGAGGGCCAGAATTCAGTACAGTTTGTGGATTTCCCTGAAATCCAGTGTGTGTGTGAATCCTTGAAGGATTGGAGTTATTTAATATTAAAAGAAGCAACATAACATAAACATCAAAACATTTATTACACAATATTTTGAAGATCACAAATATGGGCTGACACAGGCCTCAGGCAGTGTGTTATCCTGGCATTAAAGTTAAAAAAATGAATGCACTTGTTAATATTAGGAGGATTCTTATGCCTTTTTAAACATGGTGTTTTCTGTGCTTGGTAGATAAAGTCTAATTAGTGGGCTTGAGTCCATGTATAATAAATCTCGGTTCTTTCACAGACTGTGCTGCAGCTTATCCACAGAATAAAACCTCCCTGCTTTTCTGCATATTGACTGATAACATGTAATTATCTGGCCCTTTGCCCATGACAGTAAACTTGCCTCTGCAGTTCTTCAAAGTCAACATTTTGACTGTAAATCAGCTCCAGAGGGCAACAAATCCTACTTCTCCTCAACATGCTTGCTGCTGAGAGGTGCATGGGCAAAAGTCACATGTATGAGAGTGTAGGAGGAACCAGGGTGCATTCCTTGTTTTACTGGGGCAGACAGAGTTCAGTGACCAAAGTTAAAGGTAAGTCACTTTGTCGTAACGCTAGCTGAGGAGCACACCTGGAGTCCAGTGTAGGAGGTGTTAGAGTGGAGTTCACTGATGCTGGCTGTCTATGATCAAAGAGCTGGAGTTTGTCTGAATCTTTCACATCCACTGAAGTTCTGGCTTCTGCAGATGATGGGACATTCAACCTCTGGCAAGAGTAAGAAGGCCATGCTGCCACTTTCCCCTTGTGATCCTTCTTGTACTTCATACGACGGTTCTGGAACCAGATTTTAATTTGCTGGTCTGTGAGCTTCAGCAGCGAGGCCATTTCCAGTCGCCGTGGGCGACACAGGTAGGCACTGAAGTGGAACTCTTTCTCGAGCTCCAGTAGTTGAGAGGCGGTAAAAGCGACACGTGCATGCTTCCTGCTAGAGCTGCCGTCATTCTTCCTCACTCTCTCTGGAGACCAAGACTCACCGCTGTTACATGCTGATGCACCTGGGAGAAAACAAAGAGATGGAGCTCTAAAAATACATCCTGTTTGAGTCCTTTTGTCTTAATGTATGTTCTTAATCCCCTTGGAAGTGTTTGGAAATTCCCTTGGAGGGTTTCAGTCATGCTGTGATTTTAGTTCACCACATGTTTGTGAGGAACACACATTAATGCATAATTTTCAAAGAAGTTTAATGCTCAGTGAAGATTTTTTTATATTATTTGGTTTTTGTAAATGAGGTGTGAGTTAGCTTAAGTAATCTTAGTATAATGTAAAACCACTATAAATATCATTTATTTATGAAATACATTTATGTACATTTATTGTTGCTGCTGCGAAAGACAATTATTATTATTTCTTCCTCATTAGCAATGTTACTGCTTTTGTAGACTGAGCTGTATGTTATTCTGTAATATTGTATTTTTGCTTTTTTCTTGCACTCTCTGCCTTTGCACTTTGTGTGGTCCTGTCCTGCCAGCACCTGTGTAGTCTTGTGTTTTCTGTTTTACTTCTTTGTGTTGCACCAAGGTCCTTAAGGACCTTAAGGACCTTAATAACGCATTCTATGTATATGATTGAACTGACAAAAACACCTGCATGACTTGACTTTAGTTTTAGGAAGACCACTTAAATTGGTAGTTATGTGATAGTTCTATAAACCTTTAAATTGTTTGTCACTCCAACATCTCTTCTTGTTGCATGGTTCTTAAGCAACCAAAAGTAAAGCATTTTGATGAAAGTCATGTCGTATGAAGGGGCGATAACATACATTATTATAACTTTTCATATAACTCATCTAGTCAGCCCAGGTTTGATTTTGGATCACAAGTCTCTGTTGGGACACTAGAGTTTTGTGCCATGTTCTATGATCACTGTCCCCTCATGTTCAGGGACTCTTCATGCAGTAAATGCATTTATGTTAAGCCGTTCTGCATTTCCTTGGAACAGAAAACTTTGGTCATGTCTTCTCTCTGATTCCCATATAAATCACATTGTTTCATTCATATTCGAATTGCTGAATTATGGTTACATCACCCAGCTCACTCTTATTGGTCATTGTCTGAGAAAACCTAATCTTCTGTATCTCAAGCTTAGGCCTCCATGAGAACTAAAAGTAGTAATTTCCATAAAATATTAATTCCCTTGCAGGTTCTTAGTCTGTTTTTTTTCCTCCTTAAAGTTTTGCAAATTGAGTATTTTCAGACCCAAAAACACAAAAACTAATCTTTTGGGGGAAAGCAATACCACAAATCAAAATCCCTCTACTTTTCAGAAATGTTTAATAATTGTGTTTTTAATTATTTCAGTGAGTAAGAACGCTTAAGCATTCCATTGTTACTTAATTGCCTGTCCCATGTGCTCCTCTGTGGCCATACATTCAAATGTACTGCCTTTCTACACCACGGGTTCTTAGTATGGGGACAAATTTATCTCAGGATTTCTTCTTTTCTTCCACCCTATCCGCCTTCTCAACAATAACTGAAGCAGTTAGTGGTGCTCATTCATCTTTTGGGACATTTATGATCATTTTTTGAACATGAAATGAAGCATTACAGTAGTGTTTGTTTTCTTTTGCTCATTTTAAATAATGGCTTAACTTAGAACAGTTGTGGCCAAAGTGAACATTTTTTGTTTCACTTTTGGAGAATCATGAGTTTAAACTTACAAGAGAGCTAAAAGTGCCACACGTCACTGTGCATAGCTGTAGTAATTGAAAATGGAGGTAAATTAGTATTGATTTAATGATTAAGAAGAGTGATCAACAGCTCAGCCCTCTATTGAATCACTGCTGGTTAATTATTTGATGCCTGTGCATATGTGACAAGTCATACTGAAGTCAGCCCTGGCCTGGCTTTATTCCTTACTGACTAAGAGATGATTCATAGATCAAATTTACCACTCTCTACCTGCATCCAGAAACCCACATTTGATCACAATTAGTTCATTCTTTTCAAACCTGAGTGGCAGATGTTACTTGTACCATGACTTGGAGTAGATTGCCTCTCGCCCATCCAAGGATACATTGTCCTGAAGATGACATTTTCAGCACTTGTTCCATTAGTTTGCACCAAGATGTTTTCTCTGTCCATCAGATCCATGCATTGAGGTCCAGTCCCATTCACGTTTTGGCCAACTCTGTGGAGGTTTTGAAGGAGAACAGGGTCTTGCAAGCCCCAATCGTGGCTTTCACAGTGCCCTGTTTGCTCAAGGACGCCAGGCTCCTGTGCAGAGTTGTCCTCCTGCAGAATACATGGAGAACATCGGTGCTCCACAGTAGGAAGATGCTTCAAAAGTATTTTGGACACAGAACTATAATCAGGGTTCCCCTCGTGGTGTGATAAAGTTTGCATTTCGAACTGCTTCTCGTCTAATTACCCACGCTGGATTATTAATCTTTGTAAAGTAGGCTGCACTCACACGCATTTAATAGTCTGGCAGCACTGGTGAACCCCAGAGTCACGTGGGGCCGTCCTCCAATAGCCCGCCCAACGCACGGGACGCTGCTCGAGCAACTTCTCGCAGATGGGACCACAACGCTTTCATGCCAGTCTGCTCTGCTACCTCCACTGATTGACCTGTAAACAAATAGGGTACGTGTGGATCAGAAGGTTTAGAAACTGCCGTGTTTGGGAAAGACGGGCTGAGAGAAAGATGGAGAGAGAAAGAGTGAGAGAGGGAATGTGTTTGTTTATATGTGTGTGCGTGCATGTGTGTGTGTGTGTGTGTGTGTGTGTGTGTGAGAGAGAGAGAGAGAGAGAGAGAGAGAGAGAGAGAACGAGAGAGAAAACCCCAAACGGGGATTTCGTCTCTTTCTTGTTTACATCTGTGAACAAAATAACGCAAAACAAAGTAACATAACAGTTTTCAAAATGTGATACGGTTGAGGTAGGTACACTGAAATACCAACATGTGCATTTCTAACACATCGTCATAACAGCACCCTCTCTTTATGCGTATCTCCATATTTTATATTTTATCGGAGGATTTGGGAAATTTTCTAAAACGTACGAAATTAAAGATCGTTCTTACAAGTGTTTCTAGTCTACGGTACATGACCCACGGCTGTTTAAGATGTGACTGTGTGACTAAATTATGTTGGCTATGTTTTCCCATTATTTAGCAAATGTCATATTTCTTGGTAAGCGGGTACCTGTTTGATGTTCCTTTGACTGAATACTTCGCCCTCGTTTAACGCAGTTTTTTACATTTGTTTTTGCCATTTGTAACTAAAACATCAGTGGCATATATGGGTGTGGCCAAACAAAGGAAATTTGACCATCATTGCCAAGAACAATTAACGGATGATAAAATATTACTTCTACGTCGTGAGCTTGAAACGTGGTTCTTGCTGACACCAGAGTCAGCGGTTTGACTCGTGTCTGGTTATTTTTTCGGCATGATTTTGCAATGAAAATTATAGAAAAAAAAAGCCCCGAACAAAAGACCGAGATCATGCCAATTCATAAATCCAAACAGATACTTGGGAGGAAGATTCGCGTTGGAACCCATTGAATTCTGGCTTCCTCGTACCAAAATCGTTTTAGATGAATGGGATTTGATATTAAAAAGTGGCATTTGAAATCCAAGCCCTCTGACGTCATTTAGCCCACCAGGGACTGCTTTGCTGCTTTTTACTTTGTGAGTTAATGATTTATGTACATTTTATAAATCACATTTGCTCACTCATGTAGGACACTTCTAGAAAATAACTAGCATGTCTATTTATTTTGTTTGTTTTTTGTTTTGGGAAATAGCTGCCAAACCTTAATAACAATTGAAAGTTTAAAATACCGATGGGGCCTCCTAAACTGAACACTTCAGTTTAGAGAACTTTCTCACATTCCTTTTACTTTACACACACTGGTGACAGCTCCTCTAACTTCAGATTAATGGATACTCCAGCCTGCTTTAATCCCTCTCCTCGATGTTGAACATTAGCACCGGCTTTTATAGTTGGTGAGCTAGTTTTGGCAGCTTTAAGAACACGCTTTGTTTTCTACAATATATTTTATAATGTAATTATATTTTAAAGAATTGGCTTTGGGCTATAGTGCAGTGAAGGATTCTGAAACACACTAGTCTACGTTTCTCGTAGACAGCATATAGTCCTCAGAAACTGGGGAGGTTGAGGGGAGGTGTGCCAGATTTTGTAGGGCCTTGCCATGGAATGTGCCAGGTTCAGAGCAAAACCCCAGTGCTGAATTAACACCACATCCATTCAAATCCAACTGGACTTAAATGAGCACCAGAGGTGATAATTAAACAGTGGGGGTATTAATCTGGGGACTTTGTGTTTGCTGTGCTCTGGCTACTCTGGCTACCTGAATGCTACCGCAGATAGTACACCACATCGCAGCCTACACTGAGACATGCAGGCTCTATTGGGTATTAAGATCATCACAGTTGCACGGCTGGAGTAAAACGCAGCGGCAACAGCCTCGCAATATTTTCGCGAAGCCCTCCTTACTGTTTCGTTTATTTCGTGCGTGCAGTTTTCCCAGTCGGATCAGAACAGACCATTCATAAAGCCTTTATTAAGGAATATCGAGAGGGGGAGTCGTGCCCCTATCCTCTTCATTTGTAACTTTAAAATCAATCTTGTTTTAAGAACGATTTGTTATTTAGAGTTCAGTGAATTGCTGTCACAAGGCTTGTCAAATAGAAGCATTCACTATGCATATTACAAGTCCGGCTTCTGCCGAGCTGCAGCGCCATTAACATGAAATATTACTGCGCTCAAGTGTGCCTGTGAATGCACGCGAAAGCCCACTCATTCCACAAATGAATTAAAGAGCTAATTCATAGGATGGTAGACTACTTACAGTATATAGACGTTTAGACGTTTAGACTATTGTAGCGTCCATTCTTTTACATCTTCTCATTGGTATTATTATTATTATTATTATTATTATTATTATTATTATTATTATTATTATTATTATTATTATTATTATTATCATTACTGTTGTTGTTGTTGTTGTTACCAACCATACTGTCGTAACCCAATTATATTTTATCATATTTTCTACAAGGCTGCATAAGTCTACTTCTTTGGGGGAGGGGGCTGAATGTAGGTCGTGATGGGAATTTCCTAATTAAGGTACGTTTTTGCCCATGTCTCACGCCGCTGAGCCCTTTCAGTGAATCTGAAAAGGAATCTTTGATGTACTGGCTCAGCACGACCATAACTCAGCGCCTCCGCGAGTATACTCCAATTCTCCGTGAACTCTGTTTGAACCACGACGCTGGCAATAAATCATTTTTCTTTCTCTCACAAAAGCGCGCCGGTCGCTCTGGGTGTCAACTCCTTTTATAATTCCTCCTTACCTTCTGCGTTCTTGTGGTTGCTGACACAAACAGCTGCATAAAACATCGATAAAGCCCCCACGATTACAGATAAAGCTATATGCAAAAAGTCTAAAAATGAGAATATGGCAGGAGCTGGCAACAGTGGAAACAGTAGTAAAATCTAAGCAACGCACCAAAATCTCTCTCTCCCTCTCTTTGTATCTATGCGTTTGTGTATTTAGGTGTTTGAATGAATCATGTACTTTCTGTACATATTATTTATCCCTACCACATTTCAATAAACAGTAGTTTCGTAGCCAATAAACGCTCGTTCTAGCTTTAGGTATTCATGGGGAAAATCTGTTATTGTTTTTTGTTCGTTTTTCCTCGCCTTATAAAAGCAGTATATATTTAGCTTTGTTGTTGCTCACCCCGCAACATTCCTGGATGACTTTCCTCAATAAAACCATTAGTAATCTGTTAATGTTTTTTTTCCAATGGAGCATACTAGAACAGATACACACGTGTGTGAGAGAGAGACCAAGAGTCCAGGAAAGGTAGTTAATGGCTGTCGGTTATAACGATGCATACAAATTGACCTGTCTCTGAAGAGCACATAGAAGATTTATAGCATCTGTAACCTGCATTGCTGTAAACCTATCTTACACTAGTGAAGTTTGCTGAGGAAATTTATTTTCACAAACAAAAAGGTATATATACAAAAGTTACATTCAGATGTCATATTTAACCCAGGAGCCAGTACAGCTTGCTGATTTCCCTGCCCTAGTACAGTTGCTAAGTGTGGTCAATAACAGGTGAGTTATCCTGCAGGACCGAAACTGCACACTTCAGGTTTAATCAGAGAATATATAATCTTGTACCTTTACAAGATTATATATTCTCCCTTTACTCAAATTTAACTATCTTCTAACTTCAGACGGCTACGGAGGTAGTGATTCTGTTGGGAACGGACCGAAATTTTTGCTTGACCAGGTGGAAAGCGGGCGAACCTAAATTTCGTCTGCAGGGATGGAGTTTTCGCCTTTTATCGTCATTGATTTTTATATTTCATTATGCTGTAAAATCAGATTGTATAAGAAATATCTATTTTTGTGACACGATAAAACAAAAATGAATGTAACTTATACAGTATATTAGAAATTGTGCCGAGTGATGTCTGACATAAGACATTCCAAAATTGTGGGAACAGACCCAAAAGCACCTTATCCGATTAGCTTTTCTCAAGAACCATTTGGTAAGTTGCTTTTTATGTGTTCGAAGTAATGAACAAAATAAGATATTACAGGAAAATACCACGAGGAATGGCTGACCGCAACTTGAAATCAGCTTATGTTTTGCTTTATCAAAGAGTGTCGTTAATTAAGTATTTTAACACCTATTTCCAAGTCAAATTACTCCAGTGCTTGTTTCATTTGGGTCGCGTGTTACAAACTCACAGGAGTGGATTAAACGTAAATTACCCTTATTAATTCGTTAATTCTTTCTGTGGATTTGCTTTTGAGAACAAACGCTGCCAAATAGTGTACGTATGTGCGCAGAGGCCACATTTGCGCTGCGTGTAAAATATTAGTCTAAGAATGGCACTCTTGTGTTTTGTCCAATTGAAAAGATGACATAAATCACCGCTCGCAGCAGCGCGTCTCCTGACCTCTTTGTGACCGCATACGTTTTAGAACCATTGCAGACACCCCAGCAGAGTGGACAAAGGCTTCCAACACCCAGTCAAACATCTTAACGCTGGGCCTTTAAACCCAACAATCGCTCGGTTAAGCCTACATGAACAACCCAACAGCCTATGTTCAAGCTAACCTGGAAATACGATACCCATGTTTTGAAACAGAAGGTTATTTCTCAGTGGCTTTGGAACTTCCTTCTCTGGATTAAATATAGATTTTCATGTAATTATTATTGAACTTCAAAGGCTATGTTGTGTCTTGGGGTGCACTCTAAAGAAAAAGTAATGTATCTCATTAGGTAGAGACATAGATCCTTGCTTAAAGATAAGACTTGCTATACAGCTCATGTGATATTGATGAGTTTAGTAGGAGGTGGATTATAAAAGTTTGGAGATTCCTTTTCCTCATTCCAAACATATCAGTGGACTTTTAATAACCTCTGTGTCATTAATACTGTGGGTGAGGATGCTCCTTGAGATATATCTCCTGTAGGGAAGGTGTTCTACAGTTCACCTCTTTTGCTAAACTTAATTCATCTTTAAGATTTGAGTTTGAGAGAGAGAGAGAGAGAGAGAGAGAGGGAGAGAGAGAGAGAGAGAGAGAGAG
>JBBPDB010000134.1:3433724-3451909 GCA_037974465.1 Brachypetersius altus
AAGAGGGCGCATATGGTGTTTTTCGTTGTTGGAAAAGAGAGAGAAAGTTTTATCTATTGTGTATGTGTTTTGTACACACACACACACACACACACACACACACACATACACACACACACACACACACACACACATATATATACATATATATGTGTGTGTGTGTGTGGTGTGTGTGCGTGTGTAAAATAAATAAATAAAAGATAAAAAGTTCCCCGTCTTTTCCATACATATATATATCTTTAAAACGCTAAAGCCAAATGAATAGGATTACTTTATAAATATACTACAAATGTATCTACAACACTATAACAATGAAATGTGGTGTCATTTTCCCTAGTTCTTATTTTTTGTACAAAATCTGTAACTTGTATTTATGTCCCCTGGACTAATTAGGCACATCCAAATAAGCTATGTATTAATAAAATTCACCCCGAGCCTATGTTAAACTAATAGACACTTACTTTTATTGACCAATATGAATGCCACAAATACACTAAACTCGTTTTTATTGCATCTCACAATAATCTGGTTTTAATAGCCTAAACACAACGCCATCACAACAAAGGAAAACTAAAAGATAATTTAAAATCTTGACCTTTTCATTCGACAGTGAACTCACAGGATATTGTTATAAGATCAACAAAGATGTTTTAAGAGTGGTGGACTATCGATGTCGTCGATAGTGTCCTTCATTTACAGTAGAAAAGGAAAAAAATCCCCACCCCCCCATTCAGTCTCAAGTGTGTGGAAATAAATAGAACATTGTGCACTTCACCTTGGCAGCTGGGCACACGAAAAGGCCCTCAATAACATTTGAATACAGTGTCCATAACCTGCTTCGTCCGAAAACAATATTTGCCTGGATAAAAGGAAAGCAAACATCCTGTCTTCATTTTCGATAAATTAAACCCTGTTTATAGTAATAAAAATAATAGGTATTCGCAATAATCCATGCTATATAACATGCATTTTATATAACTGTGGACTTGAAGCAAACCCTTCCAGAAGCACAAGATACCTACGAAAACAAAAAATATATATTATGTTCTATAAATAATGAGTCATTTCCAGCTCGCTCCCTTCCTTTTCTGTCGGATGAGCCGTTTTTGTTTTTTATAACCTTGTAATATCCTCTCCTCGTTCGGATCCGGGGAGCTCCTCGTTGGCTGTCATGGTGTTACTGGTCGAGGCAGCCGCCACAACGGCTGTCGTTGAACCCGTGTTGGAGCCGGAGGACAGGGCCGTGGAGGACGATGAAGATCTGACTTTGGTGTTGGGTAGCCTGTGGTCTTTTTTCCACTTCATCCTCCGGTTCTGAAACCAAATTTTGATCTGCCTCTCGGAGAGAACCAGGGAGTGCGCGATCTCGATACGCCGTCGCCGCGTTAAGTAGCGATTATAGTGGAATTCCTTCTCCAGTTCTAACACTTGCTGGCGGGTGTAAGCGGTCCGGGACCGCTTGGGCTCCCCTCCACTGTAACTAGAGTTTACTGGAAAGAGGAGAAGCAAAGGGAGAGAAGGAAGGAAGAAAAAGAAAAAAGAAAGCAGCGAGGGAAGGAGTAGGTAAATAAGCGTGTCTGGAGAAAACTATTAAATGTTGACTACAGAGCGGGAATGGAGGTGGTAGATGGCAGGTGGTTGGTGTTGGTAGTGGTATGGCGATTTTAGATATGTCTCAAACTTCTGTAGCTTTTCGCAATGAGGCTAAATTCGCGCTGAATTCAGTCCTGAATTATTAATGCAACATAATAAAGCTCAGTTTTCGTTTTTGTCTCCTCTTCTTGTCTCAAGTCTCCCTCCCTCTTTCCCTCTCTCTCTCACATACACACACAAGCACTCACACATACATAACACGAGGAGCCACATGGTGATACGGCTGCCCAGAGTATACCTCGGCTATAAAATTTATGGTGGGTGTAATTACCAATGCCGAGTCGTAAATCCGCCTCAATTGTGCCATTTCAAAGGCTGCTATCCTATCGTAGCAGGGGTTGGCCGGGGAGATGATGGGGAAAAGGGAGCGGAGAGACGAAAAGAGAGAGAGGGAGACAGAGGGAGTTAGGGAAGAGAGGAAGCTTTATGGCGCGCGTGAGTTAACATACCGGTGCTGACGTGAATCTTCTTCATCCATGGGTAGACCACGGGCTGTTTGGCTGAGGCTGCGCTGTTGGGATGCTCCGGTGTAGCTTGATTGCAGGCAGACGACGCGGCCGGTGGGGTGGCCGGGGAAAGGGGCAACTGTGGGGGCTCGCACGAGGCGGGCTGCCCCTTCCCGAGCAGGTGGCCCGAATGAGGTAGTCCATGTCCCCTCTGAGTGTCAGGCTCAGGGATGCTTGCACAGTTATACTGGCGGTCCTGGAAGCTCGCCCGCGGAGGGTACAACTCTTGGTGATGATGCTGGTAGCCCGCGTCCCTGACGCGGCCGTAATACTCGGGACTGTGTTCGGGAATGTAATTGTTTTGCGAATATTCCTCGCAAGGAGGAAATTTCGGATCGATGTAGTTAGAGTCCATCAAATACGAGCTCATGATCATTAATTTCTGGAGTGGAAAATAATTTTTCTAGCTTTGTCGTTTTTCTGCTCCATAAAGCCCTCCTACAAGCGAGCGACCCTGTAAAGTTACTTTTACCACGTGACGCGGTGGCCCAATGGCAGGGGGCGAAGTAGTCCCCGGATAAGGAACCGAGGTTTCTCGTGTAGATATACCTTCAATTTTTCGCTATTGTGTTGGGAATCTCTCTCTCTCTCCCTCTGTCTCTCTGTCTCTCTCGCTCTCTCTCGCTCTCTCTCTCTCTCTCTCTCTCTCTCTTTCTCTCTCTTTCACACTCGCACAAACACACATATGCACACAAAGAGAGAAAGGGGGAGAAAGAGGCCAATCCGCTTTTGCCACACGCGGACCATCACCACGTTTTGTCATTTGGTTGACAGAACGATCTGTAAGGCAGCTACCAAACAAGAGACTGGATTAATATAGTCAGTGATATCATGCTTGTAAATAAAGTTAAACTATAATAACGGCTATGTGGTCTAAACTAATTGAAAATGCTGTATTTGCTTTATTTTTAGCTTTAAGTGGTCCTAGAAACAATAGCAGCCGTATATGCAGCAAAACAAACAAAAACAACAAAAATATAAACTTTCTGTATTATTTACTAATATTATTATTATTATTTTTGTTGTTATGGTTAAGAAATTCAGATCCGGTGTTGACGCCACTATTTGGCCATATTTCAGTACTGGTGCAGGCCTAGAAATGGTGTTTTAGTTTTGACGTTTATGGATTGACCACGGCAAGAATCCGGGTGGCTATGGTAAGGAGGTTTCGATATTTCACTGGCCTATAAAAGTTGTAAATCCGTCTCTACGAAGAGGTAACACAGCCAGCATGTTCGGGCTAGACGTTTACTTTCACATAGTCACATGATCCTAAACTATCTTCAGTCACTCATCCATATCCCTTGCAAGGGTGTATGTGAACACATCACTTTAGTGGGCGCCCATTAAGTATAAATCATGCTTAAGCCGTTGTGTGTGGTGGAAAGAGAGAACAGAACTAACTTTATCTCGTGGCTTTCAAGTCGCCCATGTATTCCTGTAGAGACGCATTTGTGATTTTTATTTGTGGACACAAATTCGGTTCTACAGGGTACATATAGACAACTACTTCGCTTAGGGGTTCTCATCTAAACAAATAGTAACGCGAATGAATGGGACTTGACCAGTAACCCAAAGGCGTTTTGCCTGTTTAACCAAGCCTTATTCTCCTCCAGAGAGGGAGCACTTTTGACATTTTGTTAGTTTTGATGGACCATATGTGTTCAAAAACAAAACAATATTTGCTTGGCCATCAATGTTTAATTCGCACTCGTTAATGCACAGAAAATATTTAGAGCCCATTTGTATTATGCCCTATCCGTATCAGTATAATCTGAAATGCAGATTATTCTTCACTTTCTCGCGCAGATGAAGACTGTGAAAACCCAATGGAGGTTCACAATCATGCCAAGCGTCATGGGAAAGCACATCTATAAAGCACATAAAAAGGCTTGATGCTTGGACAAAAGTTGTCCAGGTCAAACCATTGGTGTTTAAGCATAAAGCCTATGAGCTTCAAACTTATTTTGTGAAATGCATTCAACATACCCTGCTCCACTTTTGTTGGACCAACACACACTCACACATAAAGACAGGCTGCATGATATGGAATTAAACGAAGGAGAAGAGAGAGAGAGACAACGCCACTTTCTATCAAAGTGCAAATTCCTAGGTGCGCCCCACATGAATATTCAGTCTCAAACACTGCGTGCACAAAGCGGACGCGTGACAGCGCAGATGAAAAATAAGTTTCTGTTGTTCCCCGGGGTTTTATTGTGCGCGTTATTACCATATGACCGCTCGTTAACCTGCAACTCCACCGCCTGAATTTCTTTCCAGCATAAACAAGTTTAGGGGCCATTGGACAGTTGAAAGTATCCTTTACGAGTCAGAAATAACTAGTGACCTTTTCAGTGAAAGCCTTGTATATGACTACGTGTGGGGTTTGTGGCCCAGTTGAGTTTGTAAGCTGTATTTGTTCGTCATAACAGTTTTAGATGGCTAAGTCGGTTACAAACAAACTAATGAGAAATAACACGCTCGGTTGGTTTCTTTTCACCATTAAACTACCACTTGAATCCATGTGATTGGACACCCCCCAAAAGTCCACCTCCACCCGGCTTAAAAACGCCCTCATCCACCCACTCGAGCCAGCTCATATGTTGCGGACGCATTTTAATATTAGTTAGACAGCCTGACCCCCAATTCACCTCTCGCGTTTGACTCGTTCCAATAGTTCACTGCCAGGCTGTTATTGATGAGCGAACAACGATGAATTTCTTCTGCACACAAATGGCCTCAGATCCAGCACCAAGCTCAATAACTAGTTATAATGTAGAGAGTTGGGGAAATAACGAGCCCCGCGGGCGAACTCGCCTGATCTTTCATTTGTACGCTAGTGATTTTCTTTGGTAACACACCTAAATGATAAATAGCAAGGTGGATAGACAGACAGACATGTATATGCCCTTTTTATTTTCAGTTTGAAATAGTAATCGGGCACTAATTTAACTCCCCGTGTTTTATAATAATAATAATAACAATAATAATAATAATAATAATAATAATAATAATAATAAAATTCAGAAATCAGAAATGAAACATAGCTAGTGTTTTTCAAGGGCATGACAAATATGCCGATACATTACAGATACTTTCTATCCACATTTTTAAAACTTTCGTTTTCTTTCCTTAAGAGTTTGCCTAAGAACTGAAATACAACCTACACTGCACCACAATGACACATAACACCATCAAATCATCAGTAAATTTCAAAATTCAGAAAATACTGAGACACTTTAACGGCGCTTTACACATACTTCTGGTTAAGATAATGTGGCTTTTTAGTGTTTTATCTTAAAAGTATCAATATATATAAATAGATTTTCGACATTTCGAGTACTCTAACATATTCTGTAAAGTTCTTTAAATTTTTTACACAGTATTTTCGTTATCAGTTGCAAACCGATTGTTTGGGCGCAATTAAATATACATGACTAATTGGTTTTCTACTTATAATTATTTACACATTATATGTATCTATACTATGTATTATATGCATTATACATTATATGTCATTGTAATTTATCGATTGGGGCATTGATTTCGAATGAAAGAGTTTGGTGGTTTAAAACATTTTGGCCTATTTTCAGCATTTTTTTAAATTGACTAAAAATGTCTAAAACTGAAACAGCTGAGGAGAATTACATTTTCTGTTTCGTATGGAAACGAGGATATGCAATCTTTGATCAGGTACATATTAATGGGGTATATTAAAGGCTTGTTTACCACAGCAGTTGGAAATGAAAAGCATACACTTGCATTATAACACGCTACTTTTCAATGATTATTGATAGGCGAGGGGTGGTCTTTAAGCGCCCTTGTGTGTCTTTCTCAAGGAACACTGCCCTCTGTGTTTGCTCCTTAACGAGACAAGGAGGAACATGTAAGTTTAAAAGGGTCAGGAGAGCAAGAACCAAGACTTACCAGTATAGTACAATCTTCTGTCTTCTTTGCCTACTTTTATCCTTTTCTTTTCTGCAAAGTGGAAAGGAGGCAGAAATGAGAAGGAATCGGTTAAAAAATGAATCAGTAGTATCTTGATTTCTAGTGTGGGTAAATTCTAATATTAAGTCAGCAAGTATTTACGTCCGCAAGTATTTAACCAAGCATAATTTTCAATAGACATTTGAAATTATTTTTCAGGTTTCAGCAGTGATTTGTCTGTTTTAGATTTGCTGCTGTAATTCAGTGTGATATTTATACACAGGAAGAACTCTCTCTCACTCTCTCTGCTTTTGTTTCTGAGGGTGACTTAAGTGAACTGTCCTAAGGCATGGTCCTCTTAACTAGGACAATGTTATGCAATTAGCCCAGGTTATTTTAAGAATGATTTCCTTGATAGATTTCTTTATTTCTAGCAGAAAACCCAAAACGTGTCCCCCCCAGCTAATTAATTAATTAATTAATTAATTAATTTTGAACAATGACATACATGACTAAGCTTGACTTGACTTCTGTACATTTATAAACATGTTTTTTCTAAAAGAGATAAGGAAAAAATGCTGCATATACGCAATCAGAAATTCTTAGTAAGCAAAGCACTAAATTCAGGCCGTTCAAGCGCTAAGCCACAGTAAATTAACATTTCATGTGGTAACAGCGAATGTATTGCGTACATAGGCATGAGCTACTGCAATGAATCAAATCCCAATAGCTATGCCATGAACCAAATCAAAAGTACATGTTCGGGCTTTCTAAACATTAGAATGCTATGTGAATTACAATTTACTTGTTGGGACCTGCATGCACCTGTCTAAACAGGAACATTATTTATGAACAGAAAGTAGGAGGTAATCCTACCATTTGAACTCTTCTCTAGCATGCCAAGTCTAAATACCCTTGGTGCTTTTCTGTTCTCTTCAAAATATGTGGTGGACCTAGCATAATAGAAATAAGGCAATGAAGGTTAGTTCTCCTTAAAACCGGAAAAAGGAGGACAACGTGCTGACCTTGAATGCAAGAGGACAAACAGAGGGATATAAAACAGCACCCCCTATTGGCTATAGTTTTTATTTATTTTTTTCATCCTCACATAAAGATTGCAGACCTATATGTAAGAGTAGAGTCATGATTAAACCATCATTCAGTTATGTCCTCTTTAGTTTAATCAGAAACAACGATGGAACATTTCAATGAGAAACAACGATGGAACATACTTTCTGGAATAATAAAATATTCTTATTTCTCAATTCTTATTTCTGTGTTACCAATAATATACTAATACGAGATTCACACACTTAAAACTCCTTTTATTTTAGGTATACAACATCCTTTTTTGGTTTAGTTTTAAAGCGTGCCAAACTTAACAGCCTTCAGTTAATGTGAACTGAATGTATTACAGCATGAAAAATGCTTATACAGATCTCCAAGCTTAGAGAGTTTAAATGGAGCTGAAGATAAGAAAGACACCTTATCTGCAATTAAGGAACACTTTCAAATCATCAACTGTTATGCAGTCACTGCACTCTCTGAAGTAACAGTAGCCAGACCAAACTTTCTGTTGACTTGTGAAACACAGCCTCTATGCCAGCTCCATTATAGGTCACATTTTATGAGTTTTAAACAACCAAAGTGTTTTCAAGAGAAAACATCTGCAAACCACCACATCACAGCCAAATGTGCCCTTCACCTAGCTTTGTTACACCGTTTTCTTCTCCATTCTAACCTTTATTCTACCACCAGGGCTGATGACAATCAGCTGATGTCAAAACTCTTTCCTGTACCCTTAACAATCAAGACTCAAAAAATAGTGATTGTAATAGAGAGGGAAAGGGGTGGAACACAAAAATAAAGGCATTTTGGTAATTTCTATTCATCACGAAATGTTCCACACACAAAAATAGCATTAGTTTTAAAACAGTACCATAATATTCCCTGTAGTTAGTATGCAAAGATAATGGCTTTCTCTAAATAAGCAAAACAAACTTTTGTGAACTGTCTGAAAAGTGTCTTTACTCCCATTGACATCATATCCTGATCCCACTACCCCCTCAGTAGTTCTGCCTCTGAGAAACTTCACAAATTTCTCCTTTAGGGCACTAAAGTCCTTTGACTTGCCACAGTATTTACAATGCAATGGTATTTACAACCATAAGAATTGGCAGAAAGGGCCACAGTTCTGCAGGATTCTAAGATGTGGTGTTTCTTTAAAGACACAGGCAGTCAGTGAATGTGGGATTGGATAGAAAATTATAATAAAAGCAAATGAGAAAGCTGCAGGTTTGCACTTCCATCTTTACACTGTTCTGATGCATGAAATGGCCACCTTACTCCATGAATTATCCAAGATTACAAAGGTGAAATATAACTTCAGCTACACTGGGTGTCTGTTACGTGCCTTGGCACGTATTGTGATCATTTTGCATGTAAAATCAAACACATGTGAAGCAATATTACAATAGTCAAATATGAAAAATTACCAGGAAATATTACCTCTTAAGTATAGGTTTCTAAACAAAGATGAGGTTCTATCAAAAAACATATGGACATTTAATTAAACTTTAGAAAACTTCATGCTACAAAGCTGGTTCTGAATGGTTCTTATTTCCATACTACACCTTTTTAGTGTAACACATTTTAAACCATTCAAATAACTGAACAACAACAACACAAAAACATCAACAACAATAATAATAAAAATAGATTTGTCTCTAAAAATATAACCATTCACTGAACTGTTACATCTACATTTTCACTGATATTTCCTTATTTACCATGGTTATTTATATCAGAGTGGGAACCACCCTGAGAACTCTCACTTTCACAAATATTTCTGTTTGAACTTTTAAAAAAGTATTCAGGTTTAACAATAACATGAACAATAACATATAATCATCAGACCATAGTCTGATGATTATATTGCTTTTTCTACATTTAAAACAACTGCATGAAGTAAGAAATGATTTCTAAACTGTTCTCAGATTGAGTGAAAGAAAAAAGCTGTAAATGCTTTCACATCACGTTTACAAAAATGGTTTCCAAAAGAGCTACAACATAGATGTAATGTTGTTTATACGTTTAATATTTCTCTAAAGCTGGGATGGCCATTTTCTATGCTGGAAGCCTAGTGTCCAGCACTGTTTGGTGATTTCCCTGTTCAAGCTCAACTGGTTCGTCTCACCTGTTAATTGCCAGGTTTGGTGGGTGTTTCTGAGGAGGAGAGCTACTAAACTGTACTGGACACAGACACTTTGTGGCCAAAGTTGAGCACTCCCATTACCATAGTGATTTTCATTCCTGGTCCTTGGAAATGCCTGCATTACATATGTTTTGCAAGATCAGGATTTTTGAAGCAGGCCAATCACAGCGACAGAGTGGCTTATTTACTTATGCATGAGACAGGGACATGACAGTATGATTTCTAACATTTAGTAATATATAAAGATTGTGGCTGAATTCAAGAACATTTGCTATGAAAAAACAGGTGAACGATTTCTTTCTGTGAAAGCAAATGTATGACATTTGAATTACATTAACCAATATTGTGGCATGAAACTGGCTGATTAGCTAATTTTCAAAAACATGGAATTGTCTAACATAACCAATTTATGCAGAAATATAACTTAACATAGATTATGTAAAAAAAAGAAGCGTTCAGCATAGTCCCGGGCAGGCTAGGCTTAAAGAGAAATGGCTGCCAGAGTGAAAGGCCCAAGTTTTAGTCCAAATATAACATCATAAAGAAAGTGATGACTTAAACTTTTCATACTCTGTTTATAATGGACAAGCGGGGTCTCGCCTGTCAAATGAAAAACCACAGAATATCGTGAGTAAAACCAACAAAACAGTGGCTGTATTTTTTGTTCTCTATAAAAGCCAGTGTGAGGAACACGGCTAATGTATTTAAATACCAAATACAACACAAACATGGTTATTAAACACAGAAGGAGTAATGAAGGATTGTGTTTTTAGATTTGTTTGTTTAAGCATGTTGCTGTGCATTGTTGTCCGCACTGCCCTATACATGACCCCAGTGCACAGCATTGCAGCTCTGCCCTGCACATGACCTCCCATAATGTCTCATCTAAAGATCTGTGTGCTGCGGTCTGGGCTTTCATCTGCAACCCCGTACAAGATCACTTAAACGCCCTCGGTTTCACGAGATTCTCCACAACAAATAAAGAGTATGACTTAGCCTGAACACTTCACAGTACTAGGATGCAAACTACTAACACACACACACACACACACACATTGTATTAATTCTGTGCGATAGCGCGGTCTAAGCCTAGAAAAAGATTATTTCTTTTGAAGTATGGACCCAATATAATTGTCAGAAGAAAATCGCAGATATTTAAATGCAATGCACGACACCAATGTGCTCATTATGAAAAAATCCAGTCTAAGAATCTCTCATTCCAATACTTTCACCAGGGCTATCTAAGTAGAAAAAAAGAGTTGGAATAGAAGAAGAGAGGAAGAACGCATTACGCGCCCCATGAAACAATTTTTCAGAGAACTATTGAATTACGTACCTGATTAATTCCCGGGAGTGTTGCAAAGGAAAGTACATATTTAATTTAAAAAGGGAGAAACAAGGTTATTAACTTACTGCGACCGCCTGGGATCCATTTGCCAGAGTCTAACTTTACCGGGCTAACAGCCTGGCGCGAGCCTGCCACAGTATAACCGCTTTAAAGCCGTACTCTCAAAGATAAGGCAAGCCAACAGCTGCGATTCCGGACAGTTAAGATTATATATGATGTAAATATATTGAGGGTTTGTCAGGTCTTCCAGGCCATAAAACCCACTCTAATGATCCCACGTGCTCTCCCTGAACCACTCGCAGGTCCAGCTTAAGGCAATTGGCATAAATAACCCTCAAAACTTCAAAATACGTGGCAAGAAAGCTAAAAACGAGGGCTTGCTTTAAAAAGCAATTTAGTAGCCACAGTTCCGCCGAAAGTGTATGAAATAGGCGAGCCAGCGAGTGTTGAAATTTAAAGTGACATGGAAATTCTGTGAAACTCCAGTGTAGGTGAGTAAGAGCAACAAAATATTTACTGTATATTCACTGTGAAATGTTTAAATGCCATTTTTAAGGGAAATTATTTGTTTTTTTGTTTCAATGGTTTTTAAACTTAAGACTTGAACAACGCAGTTGTCAGATGTAGTTGGATAAAGAAAAAATGCGACAAATATAATTAAAGTGCATTTTTATATCATAGTACAAGTATAAGTAAAAAGAAAAAACATATAGACGTTTTTATTATAATGATGAGTCCACGGTTCTCTCAATCTTGGATGGCGAGCAAGGCCTACTATGATCTATTACGTAATACTTCAGTTCATCTTGATGAAAGATTTTCACAAAAAAAGTGAAAAATAAAACACAATGTAATCCAGTTCAGAGACAGCAAAGGTAAAATGAATGCAAAAAATATTTGTTATGCAAACTTCTTATTGGTGACGCATCACGTTTAAAGATTTTTAATCTGTGCGTGATTTGTACTTTTCGTTTTGCGGAATCTGCTCTTTAAAACGTGCGTGTAAACTTCCGCTGGTCTGTTGAAAAGGAAACAGTTGTCAGTGTTTGAGAGGTGTGAGGAAACGCAGTAAAACTTTATTGGGGTCATAAAGTTTTATGCGCTTCTGTCTGAGGGCTACTGTAAATAATTGGCCCAAGGGATATGACCGGGGAAAGCACCACCGTGCTTCATTATTTTGTGAAAGAACAGCCTGGCCCTCCGCTTTAGAAAGCATTTACTTTAAACGGAATGTGTTGCCAAGTATTTAAATCATAGAAGCAACAGCCAATATTATTTCGAGTCATTATATAGACTCATGAATACAAAAATAGGTCATGTTTGAAATTCAGTGATACACAAAGAAAAGGCCTGCGCTTTGTTTTGTACAGAACAACGAGGAATACAGCCATATGACCTATACCATCAAGCACAAGACATACACAATGGTTTCAATGATCGAATCTTTATGGAACCTGTTTTTGAAAGTGAGATGTACGAGTCTGCAGAGCGCTTTCATTTTTAAGGAAAATTAATGTGGCCTAAAGTTTCAATGTCAGATAAAAAGCATCTGCCATTATTCTTAAGGGTGTTTCTCTAAATATGAAGGAGGGGTATTTGATTACCTCCTCTGCAAAACTTGAAGGGGACTAGCTACTCTATTTCTGGAATATTAGTTTACATGTTACAACATGTGGAGATTAGAAGACTATCCAGTCATACGTTTATTTTAATCACGAGGCCCAGTTATTTCGTTTATTTACATAACTTAAACCAGAAGCATTTAGTCATTGGACGCATTTCGCCCCGAATAAATGGATAGATACACAGACTGACATAATGTCCCATTTGTGAATTACTTATTGAATGGTGAGAAATTCCATAGAGAGTGGTTTATGCTACATTAGGGTAGCCGAGGAATCCATGAACGTGCCGCTGTTATTACAAACTGCCCCCTTCTTAACTGGTAATATCTTCTAAAATTTCATACTAATCATTTTGGACGGCAAAATTAAAACCACAATAAAACACAAATAATTAGTGTGCTAGTGCAACATACAATGAGTAATAAGACAAACATATGCCCAGTTATTTGCGTTGCGTGCAGTTCATTACTGTGCTCCTATTATTGTAGATGCGTTCACGTTAGTACAATACAGACATGTTTCATCAGACACACAAAAGTAAAATACAGAATGCAAATGAATTAATATTCAATGCACAAGTGTCGCATATTTACAAACATTTAAAACAAAATATTTCATTTCATCCATAAACAATAGACGATGTGTCAAACCAATATAATTACATTTCCACCAACAACTGTTTTGATTTAAACGTACATTTTAAAATAAATAGGAGTGGGTGTGTCTCTAATAAGCTCCTCCTCTTTCTCAGTCTCCAGAGCGGAACAAGTAGTGAGACAATACATATTACATAACGACATTTTACAAACACATGGGGAATATAATGGTCTTGTTTTGAAATACATGAAATCGTGACATTTAATGAACTTAAGTTGGATTTTAATCTTGTGTGCAGGTTGCCATGCGATATCCCACCATATCATCAAACTTAGAGAGCACCTTTAACTTTCAGCTTTGAGTCCTTCTTCCACTTCATGCGACGGTTCTGGAACCAGATTTTAATTTGCCTCTCGTTTAGGCAAAGGTTATTGGCAATCTCGATTCGCCTTCGACGTGTGAGGTATCGGTTGAAGTGGAACTCTTTCTCCAACTCCAGAGTCTGGTAGCGGGTGTAACTGGTTCGTGATCTTTTACCGTCAGATTCTAGGGTGTCATCAGAAAGATATTGGTTATAGCCACGAAAAGGTCAAGCATTAGCGATGTTCTTTCACATGCATATTTGCATCAATGCCATGGTGAATTCTTCTAGCACATCATCAAAACATGATGGCTCTAACCACGATGAAATAAACAAAAAATGAATCACATACAAAAATATTAGTCTGACGAAGCTTGCAGTGCCACGAAAATAATGTTGACTGTTCTGGAGCTTGCAAAAATGGACCGGAAGACCAGTTTTCGTAATTTAAACACTCTGTATTAAACAAATTGCTGCTGTGTTAGCAACCTTGCATCCTTTTGGATGTATCACTTTTAGAGCAGCCTTGTGACTACATGCTTTCCAGCAGTCAAGCTGCAACATGCTAGAGTTATTACAGTTGCTAACCAATGGGGCCACATAATATAAAAATCTTACAGACGGACATTCTTTATCTTTGAGGTTGAATCTGTGTCGTTTCCTCTCGCGTTGTAGTGCATGATGCGCTTGTTCCCATTTAAACTTGAATGCAACGCTATATAATTTCTTATAAAGATATGAAAGGTCCATGCTAATATTTAAATCTGCATTGCTTCTTTTTCTATTTTTGTTTCACTTATCCAATTATATCGCAGTAAATTTGACCGCAGATCATCACTTCACAGTAACAGGACAGGTTTACGAGCAATGGATGCCTTTGTCATAAAATTTATGACCGAGAGTTTTATTATTTCCTGCTTTTGGCCTATAAAACTCAAGAGGAAAAAGTATGGAGGGACAGAGACATGGAGAGGAAGGAGATGTGATGACGGGAACGAGAGATGTGTAGTTTTGCTCTCTTTAAAAAGACATTAAATGTAACTTTACCGTGGCTAATGTGCAGCTTGGTCATCCACGGATAGATCTGCGGTTGCGATTGGGTCTGTCGCTCAGTCGAATTAGTTTGTTGTTTCGTCGCTGAAGTGGTCTCCACCTTCACATCTCCAGCCTGTCTTTTGCCGTTGGGTTTCTCCATAACTTCCATAATCTCCTCGGCTTTTTGACTCAACAATCCGTGACCGAGCAGGTTGTACCCGCGTGGGCTAACGGGTCTTGGGGAGCCCACCGCTGCGCAGGACTGCCGATGTAGTGGTGGTGGTGGTGCGTTGATCCTGGCACGGTCGTGTGTGCTCATCGCCTCCCTTTTCGGGGAGTTGGAGGACACTTGAGAGGCAAGAGCTCCACTGAGATCGAGACCACCGTAAGCATAATTGGACTGGTGGAACTCTGAGGGAGACCCATAGTTGCCAAAAGTGTGCATGGTGAAGGAGGACGCGTCGTGCGTTGGCTTACAAAAAGAGTTCCCCACGTACGAGCTCATACTCCCGACACAAAACAGCCTACAAAAACACAAGAAGGACTCGACCACCAGAAACGCGGAGTCACATCAGAATGAAAATGAACATAAAGCATACATAGATTGTTTGTTTGTGTGTATACTGTTTATTGGTTTTGGTGTGTCTCTTTAGGAGTTGAGGGGGGTTTGTTCTAAAAAAGAGCAGGATTTATAGGTGGGGGATAGCATTAACGTTTTTTCTGGGTGCAACGTGTAATGCCCAAATATGGGAAGTTTAAAAAGAATCACGTGCAAATGTTGGCCAGTCATAAATTGGCTTGATCCCCAGAAGGTTATTGATGGATTGGGGGAATGTGTCCGATAAATTCGTGGTATAGAGACCTTCTAGGGGTCTTGGCAATAGGGGCGAGACAGTTAGACAAGAGCGTCATCTGGTGTCTGATAGTGGGCAAAGCTGACACAACATCATACACACGCACGCACACACGCACTCACGCTCACAAATAATTCCTTTCGTGTATTTTCGTTATGACATAGGTCAATCTAGTGCTTTCTATTGAAAATTCAGTTGTGTTTGTTGTTTGTTCTCCATCCCAGTTAACTTGTATGAATGTTCTTTTAAGGACGGCAACTTGAGGTGTGCTTCTTGCAAGATTGGATAGCCATTAGTGTAATGTATCAGTTGTTCATCTTAATAGATTATCACATATTGGGCACTGGTAAAACTGTTAACCAAATATCACTTCTATTGTGGTGACTTTAAAGCAGGTCTTATTCATTTATTAAACAAAATATTCCTTTAGGTCATACACGACTGCCCAACGTTACCCACGCAAATAAACCGTAATCTTGTTATCTTATATTTCACTGACTCAGGCTAAACATATAAAACAGTTTTCTATGACTAAAGGAATGCCTTGATATGAGTACAACAAACCCACCATTTAACGTGTAATTTTTGAAGGACACGGATACGTTTTAATAAGGCTGTGTATGCAGAGCATTCACTAAATTGTATTGTGCAGTTTTTGATTTTGCTGATTAAATGTAACGTACGACTACAATGTGAGATTATTATAAATTAGACCACACAATTTTTGCCTTTAGAACATTTTATTAAATAATACACATTTTTGTGACAAAACAATAGACTTATTGCGAACCAAGATATGTTTTTATTTCCATAGCTGCTTTTATTCCTTTGAAGACAACATATAAGCATGGCTAAAAGAGCATGTTTTGTTTTTTATTATTAAATTCACTTAATAGTACATATTTAGCCAGTACAGCGGCGCTTCGCACATGTATGCACTGACGGGATAAATGAAATGAACGCAGAAAATCAAATGAACGCAGAAAAGTTTAGGTAGTAGGTAGTAGTAAGGTTCATTCCGCCAATGCTGGTACCTTAGTAAATATGCATGAGAATAAAACAACACAATATGTGCATAGACTACATTTTTCTTCACATTTCAAACGCTGATGTTACTTATTTTGCTAATTCCACCAGTGAGAAAAAAGCATAACCCACTGATCCAACTAGCGTACATTTGGTTTAATGGAATAACTGTTTACTAGCCTATAGAAACACGATAATACTAGGACAGGCTACCACACAAATAACATTTATATTCCACACTGCCAAAAAGGCAAACATTCCCAATATAAAGAGTTTGCATAACGATGTATATAATCTCTCTCTCTCTCTCTCTCTCTCTCTCTCTCTCTCTGTCTCTCTCTCTCTCTCTCTCTCTCTCTCTCTCTCTCTATCCCCCCCCCTCTCTCTTTCTCTAATTATCTGTCCGCATGAGTATTAGTGTGGTAGCTGTGGGGAGAAGTGTGTAAAATGTAAAAGGTATAGCAGAATATACAGTCCATGCATTTACATTTGCATTTCTGTAAGTTTAGGTAGTTACGTTGCAGTTTAATAGGCGTTTACGATAAAAAAAAATCGAAGTATTAGTCATTCTTTTTAACTTCTTCTGTCTTCTCTTGAATACTCTGTTTCTCAGTCTCCTGGGGAGCACCCGATTCTGTTCCCGTTACAGTCGAAGTTAGGTTGGTCTCTTTCTTCCATTTCATGCGGCGGTTCTGGAACCAGATTTTGATCTGGCGCTCTGTTAAGCAAAGAGCGTTGGCAATCTCAATCCTTCTGCGTCTGGTCAAATAGCGATTGAAGTGGAATTCCTTTTCCAGCTCCAGGGTCTGGTATCGGGAGTAAATCTGTCGACCTCTTCTTCTGTCTGACCCGTACCCAACTCCTGATTATAACATGGAAAAAATATCGAGAAAGAACATGAACTGAATGAAACATGAATAACAAATATGAAACAAATATGAAACAGATAACAAATAAAAATTTAGTAATCTGAAGTTAGTGATCTGTTACAAGCCTGGCAGGTATCATACAAATGAAACAACTGCAGAACAAAATTACGGTACTATTTGAAATCTGCAGTTGATCCAATGGTCTAATTTCTGTCATGAACAATTGACAATAAAACATAGTAAGAATATATGGGTTTGAAGGTATGATAAATTATTGTCCATCACTTCCATGTTATTTAATTCTTTAAAACGTTTCTATAAGTTTCCGCAACAGGTCTTTTTTAATCAAATAGCAAAAAACATTGTTGCAGTACTTCACGCATGGCTCACAGTTTTAAAAATTCTTTTGAAGCTTGAGTTTAGAGAGAGGTTTTGCCAAATGGGATTCCCCTCTTTGGAAAAGGGGCCCTTTTATAGTCTGACGATTTAGCAGTGGTTTATGGGGCCATAAAATGTAGCTGCTCGGTTGCTAGGACATATCGTAAAAGCAAGCTGTTTCCACCAGGGTATATCCCCAAAAGCGCATGCAGTGTAAACTCACCGCTGTGCGAGTTCATGCGCTGCATCCACGGGTAAATCTGGATGTTCCCTTTTTGTTCTTGTGTCCCGCCACGGGCTTGTTCCAGGTTGTAGTCCTGAGCAACGTGGCTCTGCGCATTGAGTCCCATGCTCGTTTGCCTACAACTGGGGAGCATGTCCTTGTCTTGGAGGAACACGTTAGATCCGTACTCGTACGGTCCCCGGCTTGACCCAAACACAACGTTTTCTTGTGGAGAGTAGAAAGGGGACGCATAAATCCGGTTCTGGGTCACCGTGGAGCCATAAGAGGAGAAATGTCTGACTGGATCATAGGTGGTCGTGTTCAGTGGCATGTTAGGCAAAACCTCTTGGCCACCGGATAAATGGCAAGATAGCGACGGGTTCGCGAAATACGAATTCATGCCTTTTTCCCTATTGCCCTCTCATCAACTCTCCCTTCCCTCTTTATTTCCCCCTTTCTCAGGCTCTCTCACGCTCCTTCACTGCCTGTATAAGTGTGTGTGTGTGTGTGTGTGTCCCTCACCCATGCACGCACACACATACCACGAGTCTTCTTCCTGCCTTCCAAAG
>JBBPDB010000134.1:3458417-3500476 GCA_037974465.1 Brachypetersius altus
TTCTTCTTCTGGCATGCTGGTCGCCGACGTAGCGCAATACTGCCCCCACTGATTGTGTGGTACTGCACTGCAGAGGGGCGTTTAATTTTCAGATTAATCGCGCAATCAATTTATTTTAAAGCGTTATAGAAAATAAATTAACGCAAATAGTTAACGCGGTATTTTTAACCGCCCTAGTATGTGTATATATACATATATATATATACACACACACACACACACACACACACACACACACACACACACACACACACACACACACACACAACGCACACATCTTCTTCAGTAGCTTTATAGTAATTTTGTAGTAGGGCCTTGTTGTTGTTCTTTTAAATATATCACGTTACAATTCCACAAGTGTGAAACCATACCATACCACCAAACAAACTACAACACCAAACCTTCCTACGAAACGAAAATCTCAGGGACAGCATAATGTTTAAGTGCAGCTTCCCACTTTAATGAATGACTGTGCACCAGACTCTGACAGAAATACAAATGTCATCTCCGTTGCTTCAAACCACACCCGTTCAGAAACTATAACTTGCGCCATTTTAAGCACCATTTAAACGTATTGGGTATCGACTACAACGTGCAAAATCAACAAGGCTACACTGAATGTAAAGGTACACAACAAATTTTCCCCTTAAACTAACGTATGGTAAGGGGACGAAAATTGCATGCACCGTATCAGATCTCCATTGATGTTGAGGTGAAACCCCTTCAAGAAGCCAATAAGAAACGTAGAGTGGTTTACTTACCCCACGCTCGCGCTGTTGACTGCGTGACGCGCGATGGCTTGTCGAGCAGCCTATAGTGTTGCCTATAGTACTGTGTTCTATACGTTTCCAGCCTGTACGAAAAGACGCTCCTCAGGAAGTGAACCCCCTTCTAATGGACAAGCGGCGGTATTTACAACTCTTCGCTCTCTTAACCCCCCACGCGCCAGCCACCAGTGCTGTCGCATCCCCCTCTTGGGGATAAGATAGGCAGAAAGGGGGCAAAGAAAAGGCGGCGACTTCTGTAGGCTACAGTCATTGCTGCTGACGAAGCAGGCGAGACAGAGGACGCCAGTGAAGCGCTTCTTAAAAATCCGCCTGCCGCATTCAATAAACTGAGCAGAAACGAAAGCAAAAATTATGTCTTGTGTTAGGATCATCTGTGCATCGCCACAAGCTCTTTAGGCGATAGATGGCGAGATCCAAAGGGGAGACAACAGCATAAAGTTCATGTTCATAGAGAGGAGACCACGTGGTCCGCCGCAACCAATGGTGGCCTGGATTCAGTCGTAAACTTTTATTACTTAGCTGTAAATTCCCCTTCTAAACAACGAGGAATGTGTTGGGTTCCTTCTCTCTCTCCCTCTCTCTTTCCTCGTTTTTTCCCTTCCTGCTTAATAATAGCAGAGCAAATGTTTTTGAATTAGTTTTCTCTCGCCAGTTAGATTCCACACCCATGAAATAGGATGAATAAGACTTCAGGGCGACGTATGATTGATAAATATTGATATTTCAAGTTTCAAGTTTGTACTGTAGTTATTGTGCTATAGTCAAAATGAGTTAACATAAACAAGTTTAACCTTTTTTAGCTCAGATATAAAGCCATTATTTAAAACACTGACTTCAACAAATAGAGAGTACATTCGATTGACCAGAACCAGTCCACTCCACATGACCCTGTTTTTGTTTGGTCAAAGTATGGTCTTTATTAGAAGCACGTGTCTGCAACCACGAATAAACTGAAGATTCATTTAGAAATTTTCGTCAACAGACAAATGGAAATTAATAAATGTTAATAAAAACTGACGACACAGGCTGCCAGGGAGGCACAAACTCATTAATAATCCAAAAGAAAATAACAACAATACTAGCCAAAGCTTTAACCTAACTCAAGAGAAGCAAAGTATTTAACGTATTCACAAGACGTGATTGATGTCTAAATATTTGTGTGTGAAAATAACTTCCAATACTGCATAAAAGTACTCTGTGCACTAATATAGGTAAGATACCTGACAGAGACATAGCTATACGGTACATGGTAGTGGTACGAATGCTGATAGTTGGATATAATGCTAATAATAATAATAATAATGATAATAATAATAATAATACTTATTATTATTATTATTATTATTATGATTATTATTATTATTATTATTATCATCATCACCATCATCATTAATATTATTATTGTTTTTTTTTGTTGTGTTGTATTGTATTATTATGATTTATCGATGTAATGATAAAACTGCAATAACATCAATAGTTGCATTATCACTTCACATACCTGAGGAGATAAACAAGTATGTCTTCTATCAACTTAAAAATGTGGAGCACCCATATTTAAGAAACATTAGCAAAAATCCAAAACTGAACTGCAGCAATTATTAGGCATATTTAAATTTGTTTAAGTCCTACTCAAAACCAAAACAAGAAACGGCAAATGGAAGTTCAGTGTTGTTTTAATTCTAGATGTGGACTCGTGAACTCGCCATACAAATGAACACAAACAGGGATAAAACAACAAAGATGTCTTCTGCAAAATAAAACTAACGATGTCATGAGGTTAAAATAGTGACACAGGAGTTCTTTTCGATTTTTTAAATACCCGATGAATACAAAAACAAGACATGAGGCGTGAGCATTTTTTATTCTTTTGTACATTTAGTTCTTTTGTGGTTTTGGTGGTGTCAGCACATTTTGTTTGTGCTTCTACCACTTAATTATTTTGTAATCGTTTTCTTTTTTTTTCTTTCTTTTTTTTCTTGCTTCGTACCTTCAGTTTTTAAATGTATTATTCATTCTTCCTATTTTTCAAATATGTATCTTAGGCATAGGACTAATGGGGAGACAGTCAATAATGTGTTAACAGTTTGGTGAAAACGTTTAAACATTGTTTCTTATTATACTACAGTTTATCTTTTACCGAAATAATACGTAATATAATTAACTATGTTTTAGCTTCTCGGTCTCACTTGATAAATTCTCACTGAATTAACTCACTTTAGTAACATACCAGTACCGGTAACAACATAAAAGTAGATTATATCTGTACATTCATGGATATGTATGTACATACGCAAAAATCTGCCTCTCCACGTCCATTTTGCTTTCCTTGTCTCCTGTCCTTTCACGTCTAGCCACTCTGCGTAGAAATCATAAAGGAAAAACGTCTGCCCGGATGCGACACTGTCGGGTTTACACCACCAATAAAGTTTACTGCAGGTATAGTAAAGCCCTAATTTGGAAAGTAACAACAGTTAGGTATACAATGGCCAGACGGATAGACAATTCTCGCAATTGTCACTAGTGGGAACTTCCTGAAATGTCTATGCCTTCTGGAGAATGTTCACTAAAATGGCTTTTAAATGAGACAAGAACGAAAATAGAGTGAATAAGTTTTTCTTTCACAACAAACTCATAATTTGTTTCTGGATTCATAGTCGAAATGTTTTTTTCGCCATCCTTCATACTTAAATAAAACGTACAATTCAATGCACATATTAAATTATTGATAGTTATTTTTAGAAACCTATTACTGTAAAAATATATCAAATAAGACTCATTAGTCACACTTATTTTCTGTTTTTTCAGATTTTCTTTTCTGTTACAGATTCGATTCATTACGCTACCTGTTGTTAGCTTGGTACAATCGGAAGTGGTTTATTATCCACGAATCTATAGCTAGTACCTGCCATATAGTCATAAAGGAAACCACACTTACGAGCTATTGGGCCTAAATATATCCTGAGATGGTTTTCAACGCAATAGCTGACCAAAACGTTACAATTTCAACAGAAAATATATCAAGTTGTAAGCAAAATTTGATTTTTATATAAACTCATAACTAATTCGTTTTACCAGGCCCAACACTGTAAGAACAATTTTTATTTCATTTTAAATGTTACCGTTAGTTTCCTCTTTCTTTTCGTTTTGTCGGCAAGCGATAAAATATTTTTACACATCATAGCTCATAGAACTACCGTACTACAGTGGTTTACTATCACATTGACCTCTGCGCAAACCATGTCCACACCTGCTACTAGTTTGAACAGCCCGGATGGTGGCCTCAAAAGAAAGATACATCTTAGTTTCTGAAATCTGACGTTTAGATAAAGGACTTGACTTTCAGAGCTCACAATAGGGACCGCATATACTAATTGGAAAGTGTATTGGACAAAAGGCAGCATGCTCGCATACAATTAACGTCTCATACTGAAAAAGAACCAACAATTTCAGAACGTTCATCTACCTGTTTCGAATTGTTTTATGTAAGTTTCGCATGTGGAGATAACACAGGTGAAATATAAAAAATAGGTGGAATAAACTTTAATGAATGTGTCTCTGTGGATGATTTATCCACAAATTACATTAAACATACACTATGTATAATACAGTGACGTCTCCTTCTTTCTAGCTCTATTGCACATTGCAATTTCTAATTTGAATGAGCTTGCCTTCCTTTTAATAGGTGTGCAGTACTAGTAGTGGCCCTGTGGCATTCACAGCCTTTAGGCTAAAGATGCCGAAGATCCTGTAGAAGGTACATATTTTACAACTACTTGGTTTCTCTAATGTTCTAAACAGAGATCTTCAAATAATGTTAAATGTTCAAGTTAATGTCCAGGCTCATGACCTCTGTTTTTATGTTTATTTCATGTCACACAGTCAAAGCATAGTTTCCAGTTAGTTTTAGCACCTGTATCTAAAACTGTTGTAGTGCTTGCAAGCAATGTGCATTCATGATATTTTACCTTGTACATCAAAACACCAACTGGAATTCTCTTGCTGTTCTAACATGGTATTTTGTGAAATACAGTGTGTACCAAATTTGCAAAGTGATGTTAGCTCAAGAAGTCATCGAAGACAATTAGTTCCGGGATAAGTTTTCTGATTCTGATTGTGATTCTGATTATTGTATTACAGGTTGTTAAAAATACTTTAGAAATAATACATTTCTGACTAGGTTTATTTGGAATATGAACAACGTGATTATACCAATACGAAATCGAAGTGTTTCACTTCAATTTCGTCTACAAAGAAAAGAATCTTTGAACACTTTCCCAATGGCATAGTCTTTCTGGCGTACATTCTTGTGCACTAATTGGTATCTTAGCATAATCAAAAGAAGCTGTTGTGTCTGCCGAACCAAGTAGTGAAACTTGGTGAATGAGAAAACGGAACACGAATAAGAAGCAGGTGAATGTGCCATCATGTTTATTCTTCTACTGATGTCAACAACAATGGCATGTACACACACGGTTCTGTCTATATTCACATGAGGAACAGCATAAACGAGCATATTGATAACGGCAAGGTATTACAAGACGTACATGAAGGTTATACTCAGTGCAATTTAAAATCTACGCTATAACACCAGCACGATAAAATAACAACATTTCCTTTAATAAAGTAGGGTAGTACTTGTAGCAAGTATGGTAATCTGCACACAAATGTGCGTCCTCCATAGGCAGTTTAAGTTGTTGGGGGAAATCTGTTTTACTATTATTATTATTATTATTATTATTATTATTATTATTATTATTATTATTATTATTATTATTAACAAAGCAGCTCTCTGATATCGAGGACAAACCATTTCTTATAGGCAAAACATTGTCTAGTTAGGTAGTGCCGTGGTACAGTCTCTTGAAATTAGCTTGGCTCTGAGCTAGCTTAGTCTTCCGAAGACTTAAAATCGTCACAAAAGTAAGTGTTCTAAGGGTAAATTACATAACTTAAGATTTAGTACACTAGAAAACAAGCTTTTAGGAAATCTTTTAAGTAGAAATCTATATTGCAAATTCCCCATGATTAGGTAGCTTCTTTTGAGATTTTCAAACGATTGCAATCTCTGACCCCAATAAAATAATCAAAGAATTACAAAATGTAATCTTGCTCATATTCATTGTAAAGCGTAATAGCAAACTGCAAATACTAATCAATAAAGTACGTGAAATTCAGAATACATATTATTACACCTGTCAATGCCGATTTTATTAAAATGGCACTAATGAGACATTTTCATATTCAGAGGACTACTGAAGTAACATTTTACCGAAATTCTTCCATCATGTCGACGTCAGATTAATTTTAAAATATTTTGACTCGTTCTATGTACCAGACCAACATTTTACAATGGTTTACAGTATCTGTAAACGTACTAATGCCAGTATTTCACAATGTCGTAGTATGCAATTGGTGCTACTCCTGACGAATTTAGTCGCACTATATTTTTTTTACAACTTCCTGCCAAGTATGAAATGTAAGTGTCTCTTTTAACCAAATACAAGTATACTATGTATACCAAATATTTTACTCTCACATTTAAAGACACGTCGATAAATTTCTGGAAATCTACTCTTGTAATTCCTACATAATTTGGCAAATACATCGTTTTAGCCTTTCTCTCCCTAAACGGAACATTTCTCAGGAGCTGGTAAAAAGAGCTTTTTTCTGGGTTTGTTGGGAGTGCTTTTACGTGGAAACTGATGTCTGTGGTTTTCTTCTCACTTTTGACCCAACTGTTAGTCGTGTCTTCTCTTTCATTGGCCATCATCAAAACCTCTTCCATTTCTGCCATATAACCATAAAAAGACCATAAAATCACTCCTTGCTTTCCTCTTTCTCTTCCGTTTCCTTTTCTTCCGCTTCTTCCGCTTCTCCGTCCTCGTTGCCCTCTTCCTCGACCTCTGCTTCGGCCTCTGCCTCTCCTCTCTGGCCAGGAAACTTGTCTTTGTTATTCTCTTTTTTCCACTTCATTCGCCGGTTTTGAAACCAGATCTTCACCTGCCGCTCGGTCAAGCTCAGCGCATGAGACACTTCGATCCGCCGCTTGCGAGTGAGATACGGATTGAAGAGGAACTCCTTCTCCAACTCGAGAGTCTGGTAGCGGCTGTACGTCTGCCTTCCATTGCGTCTCCCAGGGGCTTGGGGTGAAATGGGAAAATAATTAATTCATTGTTCCAATCAAGGGAAAGTTTCCCGCGTTGTTCCTCCTATTTTCATCTTCTGAATGTTAAACAAAACAATTTAAAATATTTACATTAATAGATGAAAGCTTCCAATATGTGGTCACGGGTGTAATATAGACTGTAATTATGTAACTGTATAATTGCTTTACTTTCACTCCCTCTCTCTTTTACACAGATAAACAAACACAGGACGACGACAGTACACCTGTACGTGCAGGCCTAACGGTTACTATTAAGCCTTTTTTAAGTAATAAAATGTGTAATAATAAAGTAAATGTTATGTTTAACGAGTACCTGCAAATCAGTTGGGAGTACAATCAGTAAATTAGTCACAAATCAAAACTCATGTTGAGGTGGAGAAATGTAGGAAAACCAAGAGGATCAACGACATCACTAAACTGTATTGCTTTAGCTTCATGAGCAGTACACTGTAGCGTATCCCTTATAGCTCGGTTGTATCTTTAGTTAATCTCTCTCTCTCTCTCTCTCTCTCTCTCTCTCTCTCTCTCTCTCACACACACACACACACACACACACACACACACACACACATACAAACACATACATACACTTTATTATAGACGCCACACATACACAACGCAAAAGCCTCATTTCAATTAATGTCAAGATCATTATTAGCAAGCTCAAACTGAGAATAGCACATGCAAACAAAATAGGCAAAAACAAAAAGTCATTTGTTTTGGCACTTTAAATGCGAAACTGTTTTGTTTGTGGGATTTTTGGAAGAAAAAACAGACAAACAGTCGAATTACGCTATGGCTACAAATTAGCTAAAATAATTCGCCTTTAAAGAAATCAGTAAACCAATCGAACACCATTACATCGTCCAATGAAACTATACAGACCAGACAACACACACATTACTGCTGATGGTCTCCCTCTGTCCATTTCACGTCGGTAGATGAGCTAGCATAACTACTATTGCCTCGAATTAGTCATCTCAAACCAGTCTGAGTGTGGGCTACAATTAACTGGCCTCGCTGCTTTGACATTATAGGGTGTCTTTTTCGCAACACAGCCACTAGGTTCGTTTTAGCAACCTAAAGACTTTGTAGAAATGGTCAAACGTGTGCAACAACTGATGGTGGATGGTGATAAGAATAGTAAAGTCTACATGAGCTCTAAACAAACAGAATTAAACGGGTAATAGCTTTAGCACAAACAAGCGCACACAAACAGGCATACACACACGCTCGCGCACACACGCAAAGCTGGCTGGTCTGAAGAGAATAAAAATGAAAAAAAAAAACCAATAATGAATGTTCTCTAACCGTGGGGTCGCATCCATGGAAACATGAGGTTGGGAGAAGAATTTTGATTTAAATGGCCTTGTCCTTCTCCGGGGTTAGAGCTACTGGACGATTTACAGTCTGGGTACTGCGCTAAGCTCGCCTCTTGCTGGGTACCATAAAGCGATTGCCTCGGAAGAGCTTCGTATCCATAAAATTTCGTCGCGTCTCCATGACATGCCAAAGCGCAGGGGTTCTGCTGGTAGCCAGGATTGGAGATGCCTGTGGTACCGTGATGGAAAAAGTCCTGTACGTGATGAGACGGGTGCTGGAAGCCCGGCGCGGCTGCTCCATGTCCGTACACCAGCGTGTGGCTTCGGGCAACGCTCTGTGGGAACCTGCAGTCGTAATAAGTTGGTTCTAACGTCTCGCCACCTTTGTACTTGGAGAAAAGAGGGTTAACAAAATAGGAGCTCATGTTTATCTTGCATTAAAAAAGAAAATAGAAAAGAGGAGAGAGAGAGTAAGTCTGTAATAAGTATTTCCTCTTGTCTAAATGGTGGCAACCTATTGTTGCTGTTTCAAATGGCATACAGCGTAGAGCAACCGGAACTAGATGGAGAAATGCTGCCCCTTCGGACAATCTGAGGCAGCTCCCACTTCGGCACCCCTATCCTCGAATCTCTCTCGCCAACCTTTTCCCTTTTGCAACCTCAAATCATGGCGTGCACGGTGAATGTGTGTTAAGGTTAAAGCTGGCTAGCTCCGCCGGCTCAGTCACAAGCGCTTACTTTTTTTTGCTTCCTCCTCAACCACCCCCACTACAATGAGCCCCCCCTCCATTCTTTCCCCCACCACCCACCCTTTGCCGCTTCATCTTTCCACAGCGTCTGCAGACGTCTACCTTGAGAGGCGAGACACCGTTGACCGCTTTATTGAAAAGTAATGGATTTAAAAACATTTTGTGGGTATTTAGGCATAGCTATGGGAGATCTTCGTCGTTATGCTATAAACTCTATGAACTTGTTATAGAATGACTTTACATCTTAGGACAAAATGCTACGTGCGGTCGAATTGTTTGAATGTATTTATTTACAGGTTTATATTTTACGGGGTTCAGTATTGTTGTGTTTTATATGATTTTGACAATCATCCTCCTTATATAAGTCAGCAATTTCACAGCATAGTGGTGTGCTTATTCAATCCTGGAGCTCTTGTAATTGCCCATAGCTGCAGAGCAGTTTTGCAAACACGAAAGAATGTGTATTTATTGCTAAAATAAAATATAATAGGTCTACCAGAGCAACGAGGACAACCACGTAGAAACAGCAGAAGCATCTAGAAATGATAAACAACAGAAGCATCTAGAAACGACAATAGCATCGATAATGGAAGCAAATGCTAAAACAAATGATCAGGAGTAACTTTAGCCAAATCATGTTATTCTTCTTATTATTAATATGTCTTATTATTTTATTGTTGAATTATTAGTGGTAGTACTATGTAATTGTTGTTACATAGAATTACTTGTACCACTATAGAATTAGATTGTTATATGGTTCTTTCGTTTTTATGTTTATTGCTTTGCAGCCCCCCCCCCCCCACAACAAACACACAACCTGTGTGAACACGCTGACTTCTCTGTACCCCCTAAACCTTGCAAAGAAGTTGTAAATCTGCCTCCCCAAGTCAATAAAATTGCGCATTTAGATGCTTTAGTTATTTCAGTAGACACATTAATCCGTTGTTGTTTGGTTCGACTGGCCTCGTTGTGTAGGGCCTCCCCAAAATATGAGCATGCGGTTTTGTGGCGTTACTGACGATTTTTACACGTAGTCGTTAAAAATGAAAGGCACACATTGGAAATTTATAGACCTCACACAGTCTATAAAGATGCGGATCGTCGGTCACTGGTGTCTTTATTTTTGTAACATGGTTTTGGTTGTGCACGCACATTGATACATGAATGTGAAGATTTAGCTTACTGACATAATAATATTATTAATATAATATTATTATTATTATTATTAATAATAATAATAATAATAATAATAATAATAATAGTAATTAATAATAATAATAATAATAATAATAATAACAATAACAACAACAGCAACAACAATAATAATAATAATGATGATGATGATGATGATGATGATGATAATAACAACATCAACAACAACATTAATATTGTTGTTATTGTATAATAATTATTGTTGTTTTTTTTGTTATTCTTGAAGAAATGCTGTTACTATTGCTACAATATTTAACAATTTAACAATTTAATCTAATTAAATAATAATATAAATATTTTGCCATAAACAATACATGGAATTACTTCCGTTTTAGTTTTTTTCTGAAATGTTGTTTTCTAGTTTTGCTAAATCTTTTTTGTTTTCATGTTCTCGGTAAATGCAAATCTCAGATTTATGGTGCGGGTGTTTGAATAAATAGTTGTAAAGAAATGAACAAGAGAGTAAATTTGAGTTAACATTTCCCAGTGTCTTCAATACATTCACTCAGACGTGACAGTGTATTACATAGGCCAGAACGTAAAAATGCTCGGCACACTGGCCTTTAAAAAACCGAAACAGCTTTTAAACTCAAGAAAATTACTTTGGTAGGAGAATAAAATAAAGGGACACAGAACATTGGAGAGTCCAACGAAACAATCGAGGATGATGAAAACAGTAGTATTTAAGGTAATGATAAAGTGGAAGGGAGTTTAATACATCAGGGTGTTGACATTTTAGTTTTATTTTAGTCGAAATCATGATTAATGACAGAGGCTGCCATTCTTTTCAGCACAGTTTTCCCAGTGCTCATTGCAGGGCTCAATGGCCCAATATGCTTTAAGTGTGAGTCAACAGCACCATCTAGCGTTGGATTCTCTAACAAATCCACAAAACCAGCGCCTCATAAAACACACCGTTGAACGAAAATATGTGGATTTAACAAGCTATAAGCTTCAATGCATCATGGTCTGTCAATTGCAAAAATTGTTTTCAACAAATGTGCTTCATGTGAATACTAAACGCTGCATGTTTGGTGTTCTCCACTGCTCTGCAGTGCTCCCTGAATGTATTTTAAGGTTCTGGCGGAAACGTTGAACAAAGCTGGCGAGATGATGTTGTCTCAGCCTCACAGACTAATGGATCCTTTCTTTGAACGGGACCTCCACCAGCACATGCTGGTCCGCAGTCATAAAGTAATTTAGCCCAGACGTCTAGCCAGTTAGCCAGGTTTGCTTTGTTCGTCTGCATCTGCGACAAACAACGCAAACTCCAACAGGGCTGTAAAACCAGAAATTTTTTGTCCTTTGCGGAAATGCGGTGGATTGGGCTTTGAAATCTCTGCATCCTGTTCGTATTGTTAACAGTCACAAAAAGGCAATTTCAACAGCGCACAGGAAACTAAAGCCAGACACGTCTTATTATTTTCATTAGATTTACTTCTTAAACATTATACATGCGCATGTGCACACTGGGGTTAAAATTCAAATGACTGTTATGATAGACACTTTAATTTAACCAACAAGATCGTATGATCTTTACACCTAAGTTTTGAAAATTTTATTGCATCTATCACAATTCACAGGTCAGTATGGTGTGAGTCGAAAAAAAGCCTTTGCCCGTGTTTATTTAATGCCTGTATAAAACTTTTTTTTTTTTTTTTACAAAACAATGTATTTATAGTGAAGTGGATATTTATTTTTAATTTAATTGCTGCGTTTTGAGGATCGGGTGTGTTTGATATTTAGCTAGTTTTAAAATTATGTACAGTTCAGGGAAAAACTGCTACTACTTACTACTGCTAGTACCAATAATAGCATCACCATTATTATTGTTGTGATATTTAAAATAATGTTGTTATTATTGTCGTCGTTTAAACTGTCTTGCGGTCTGACGCCTCGAAGGCCACAGGAAGGCTGGTCGTTCAACCAAACTCAGATCCTTGGTCATGGTTAGGAAAACATGCAACAGCACAGAAAAAAAGCTTAACACAGCCGTGGATAAATCATTATATACCGTGGCCAAAGTGGCATCCTCGGATGTAGAACAGGTTTGTAGTCGAGCACATTTAACCATTCAGTGTTTGTTATTTTTTCTATGTTTGAGGACAATTTTGACATTAAAATATGAACACCAACTAACACGTAACATGTTACAAAGTAGGTATGTCATCGTGCATGACTTTCGCTGCTGAGCCCAGCCTCGATACTTTCCAGAAGAGGACATTGTGTTACGTGTAAGCCAAAATCACTCCTCTAGCTGGCTTAGCACCTCATAGAAAAGTTAGCAATTGTAGGAATGAAAGACAGAGTCAGTCACACTGATATGGAGGAGATGGTCGAATATATATTTTAGTATATCTACAATCCATAATGAAGGCTATCTATACAATTTAAAGAATGCAAAATGCACAAACAGATACACTGAAACAACGAGAATGTCACATCGACGAAGTTTTTTTTTTTACTATGCAAGTGTTATTCGTTACAAAAAATGAGTTTTACACCTGTTACAAATGAACAAATACACATCGAAGAAACATTCACGTGAAAATCATAAATTACGAAATTAAAAATAGAGTAGTTCAAGTATTTTTGTTTACACTTAAGGGCAGCTTCTCTACGGGCTATAAAGTCCTTACATCCACCGCGTAAGTAAAAAACGCAATATAAATCCAAACAGGCCTAGGTGTGCAATTGCGTATAGTGTTAATATGAACATAGATTGGTGAAATTATATTTACCAGAAATTAGAGCTTCTCGCTTTAAAGAAAACTGTAGTTTTTAGTCTATTATTGATCATGTTACAGCGGGAGGGCGGCAACTGTTAAGACTTTTAGGGCAGTCTTCTAATTTTTCCTGCAGTCTCTTTTCAGTAAAACACATTTTTGGTCGATTATTCCTTGTTGTCACTCTTCTCTTTGTTCATTTTCTTCATCTTCATCCGTCGATTTTGGAACCAAATTTTGACTTGTCGTTCCGTTAGGTTCAGCACTCTGGCTACTTCATATCGCCGGTCTCTGGTCAGATACATGTTGAATAAAAACTCCTTTTCGAGTTCTAGCGTTTGGTATTTTGTATATGGGCATCGTTTCTTTCTTGTGGAACGCGCGTGGATCCAGTTGGCCACAGGATTGTCTGCAAAAAAAGTGTAAAAGAGTAATTGAACTATGTTATTAATCACACCGGAGACTGCTGTGAATTAAAATATTCCATACACCCTGTTTGTGGATCTTAAAATGATGAACAGTACAATCATCAACCCTGCGTCGGCTTTTGGAAAATAACCAATATTCCCATTAAAAATAAATGACAGTAGAAAATACGTGGGTAAAGTCAATTCTCACATCCCCCAAAAAGTCTTCCAATAGCTCTAAAACTTACTCGCTGTGAAAACTGGCGTCGTAAAGTAGTGAATACATCTATTCGCTTTATAGGCCCATAAAAAGCCTAATACGCCTTGTGGCTCAAGTCTGCAGTCGAAGCGTCCTGCTATGCTCTGAATGCACTGCTTACATTCCATTTGCTATGTTCTGAAGTTGTGGCTCATTTCGGTAAATACTATGTATTCCATAACGGTACAAAACGTCTTTAGTGCAGTTACTCCATTGTTATTAGCAATCATTTTGTTGTTCCGTTTATACACACGAACTTGTAAAAGTAAAACAAACATGCATGAAATGTAAGCTAACGTAGATTAAGTTTGGAAGTAATGTGTTCGTTTTATATTATTAGATTATTATACACATACTTTGTAACTCACGGCTTACTACTACCACCGTTGTCGCTGTTTGCGCTATCCTATTCAGCCCATGATTAAAACGTAAAAAATGTACAAAAATGTGGCTGTGCCTTCCTAATATTGTTTGGAAACTAAACACAAGTCACTTAGAATGCACTGCCTCTCCAGATCTATTTTTCAAGGAGATCGTTTTTATAACCCGCTACTCATTTTACAGCCCTGTCTTCTGGCGTTTTCCTTCAATGGATAGCCCCCAAAGCAGACTTGAGCCAAGAACGACAGGAGCTAGATGAAAGGGTATAGAACTTGGTTTTACGACGGACGACAGCCAACAAGCAAAGCTTGTGCAATAAACCGAGCTACATCTCAAACTCAGTTGTAAACAAGAATGGCTTTCACTTACTGGGGTCTATCTCAGTCTTCTCGTCTTTGTGCTTCCCGGAAGACAGGATCTCCGTCTCGGGTGAAGGTGTATTCTGCTGCTTTTCTCTGATGTCGACGGAGGAGCAGTAGAGATAATCCGAATACGTGCGTCCGTTTGAAGCCAAGCAGTCTCCTGTTCGAGGATCCTGGAAGGCGTCGGGCTTCAGCCCATAGTGTCTGCTATTAGCCGGGTAGCCTGGAAAGGACACGGTACCGGGGATAGGCTCTAGCCAAGAGCGGACGTACCTTGAGTCTGTCCCTAAGTGAGGCTGGTGGGTGTATGGGTGGTAAACCACGGACGACTGAGAGTGACCAGGGGCCCAAGAGGTAGTGAAAACGGGTGGTTTCGGGGCAAAGCTGCAAGACGGATAATCCACACACTCTGGTACCAGAGGCGTCGGGCGTGAACCGGAGGATATCGGAGCAGTAGTGGAAAAACGACTCGCCAGAACATCCTCGGTCTCGTGGTTGATCAATGAATCCACATAGTAATTACTTAAGGGACCCGTAGTCGACATGGCGATCCTGCCGTCTCTTTTACATGCATCCGATTATTATATGGAGTGTATGTGTACTTTTTTATCTGCCCCATAGAACAATCAAGCCAGGTAATTATTTCTGAAAGCTTCTTTACCTGTGATTGGTCGACTACAGAACACGTGATTACATGTACCCCTTGGAAAAAAAACACCGCAGATCAATGCGCGGGTTGTCTTGGGATAGCATTACACTTCGGGATTGCAGTAGGTTGCTTCATCCTAATTTTCAGTAGTTTATTTTTCTTTACTCAAAGGGACTCTTATACGTGGTGAGAGATCATAATCGTCGAATGTCGTTAAACTGTTTCCCCTAAAAGTAGAGAAAATCGTCTGTTTAAAATGCCACAAATTGGATTCAAGGTCTTGCAGAGGGACTATTTTTTTTGTGTAATCTGTCTTGCTAATGTTTTTCGCATCTTTCCCTCAGTGTGTTATTAACGTAACTTTCAGTTATGTACGTATATCCTTTTAGTTTTGCTGGTTTTATTACTGTAGACGTCAACATTTACTGTAGAGACAGATGTACAGTTTGTTAAAAATGAATGGAGCTGACCTATCTATGGCGCAGATGTAGGACTTTGGCTGATTGCTAAGCACTGGAAACGTGTTTCCATCAGTTTCAAATAAACACATTTAAAAAAATCGCAGAGGTGGGAATAAAAAGGCGCTCGCAAACTTGGCCACCACAGTGGCTGTATTCGGCAAGTGGTCGTGCATGCTTTTATGTCCTTCAATAAATTTTTATGAGGATCATTTGATTGTTCATAAACGTGTCGTTAATAAAACTGCTGTTGAGTTTCTAGCTTAACATAAAACCAACACTGCGCTCGTGAAACAAGTCTCGTTGAACCTATGAAGTAACGAGGGGGGACAGAGTGCTCTATGTCTATAGCGCTGTTAGCCTATGGATTCGTCTATGGGAAAAAAAATCAATGCAGTTTCTTGCAGCGCAACTTTACCAGTAGGTCTACTTGTTTAAATCACCTTGGACGAAAAATGAAGAATAATTTTGAGACTTTGGATAAGTCTGATGAACAAAAACAGCATTTTCAGCAAGAATAATAAGTATTTACATAACGTTTTAAAAAATGTTTAATTTTATGTATTTGATAACTTGTTTCTTATATGTATCGAAATGTAATTGCTTAATTCTGCACAATGTTCATAGCGACGGTGGTGTCCTTTTGAATGTAGGCTCACATGCTCAGTTCGAAACATGTTTTAGTCAAACAATGAGATTTAATTTAATTGTAATTTGATTTGTATTTGTATTATTTTTTCATCTTATTTTAGAATGATCTGTGCACTTCTGTTTTTTTTCAATGAAAAGTAGCAAACTTAAGCTATGGTTAAAAAACGAAATTAAAGAAATGGTGTCTCAAGTGTTTAGAGAGAATGTGTGTACATGTATATAGAGTGAATGGTTGTAAAAATATATCAAAATATTTTCTCGAGTGGAGCGCGATTAGCATTAAATAAACGTTTGATAATCTAGTATATATATACAGGTTCTCGGATATTAGATTGTCCGATATTTGTTTTTTTGCGCATTTCGACACTCTGCGATGTGCTGGTTTTGGTCTTCAGTAATTGTCACTGTGGGCCCAACCTCGAACCGGCCACATGAGGTCAGGCTTTTTTTCCTCTTTTATTTCAGAATTCCAGACTTTATCAAAATACAGGCTGACCAGAACATAAGCTGAGGCATGTTTGATCTTTTGTAAATTATTACACATTTTCACGTTACCATAATACGCTTGCTTAAATGACTCTCCTTTGAAAATACATATATGGGCGGGTGTAGATCAAATGTTAGCAGGCTTAAATTTCAAGGTGATAAACAATTGGTGTGCATCATTGCTGTTTATCAGATTGGATGACCCGTGGGTGTCTGGTATTTTAAGATACGTTATATTAAACTCTTGATAACTTGTCTTTGCATTTGACCTACTGAATAGACCACGACCAAATGCTTGTCAGATCTGTTTCCAAGCAGGTTTGGTGTGTTCAAGCGCATTAACGAAATATTTATTGTGACATATTTTCTTGATGATTCACGCACATGTGCAACACAACCGTTATTAGATAAATAAAGATGTTTAAAATACCGATGTGTCCATGTTGTTTGTCTTGGGGGTTATAATTAAGTACCCGATCTAATTCAACTAACTTTTTGTATAGAATTATGTGCTATATGATCATGTTAAATATTCCATCTTCATTAGTTTTACATAAATAACTCACTCCTCCTCTTCCTCCTCCTCCTTCTTCTTTTTCTTCTTCTTCTTCTTCTTCTTCTTCTTCTTCTTCTTCTTCTTCTTCTTCTATTTCTTCTTCTTCTTCTTCTTCTTCTTCTTCTTCTTCTTATTCTTATTATTATTATTATTATTATTATTATTATTATTATTATTATTCGTACTGGTATGAGTATACTGTGTCTGCTTCTCACAAAAACAAGCTTTATGATGAATGCTTTATATTCAGCTTGACTTACTTTTCACACAAAAGTTAAATTAATTTAAACTAAGATGTTACTCCTGTAAGAGAGTCAAATGATGGTCATAAAGTGGGGGCAGTGTTACCAAACCTCAGACTAGTCTCATTGCCATGCACAAGCAAATGTGGGGCCAGACAGTGATTTGTTTTCTTTTTGCTTGTCTGTGAAAGGAAAATTTAACGTCATCGCCACTGCTCAGATTTACATTTATATATTTGGTAGCAGGCTTATTTGTCTTTTAAGTCAGTAGATTATTTTTGTTGTGGAAGCTTAAAAGATGGTTTAATTTGCAAAAAATACCGAAATTACATAGAGCCTCGAAATATACTTTTTGCTTAATACAAGTGCAGGATTGAAAATATTTTTGTACACAACGGCAAAGCCAATATACCACATACATATTGTCACATCCCATAATGTGATTTTAGTGATACGGTTTATGCATTTAAGGAAAAACACAAAATATCTTATTTGCATTGTAGCTCATATCACATTATGGCGTTATAGCTTTCAGATCCCATTTGATTGTAACTGATTAAAAAGGTAATTAAATATCACGCTACCTCCCTTCATGTGTCAACAACACTACATACGATTTACGATGATGTTACGTTTTTATTTACTTAAATGTCCAACAATTTGAAATGCTTCAGGAGAAAGATGATTTAGAAATATTCAGAACTAATACAAAACATATTGTATATAGCCTTGGTGTTTAAGAAGAAAATTTAGTGTTTCTGAATTGAGGAATATGCCCTTTTCTGTATTCCAAGGATAGACCATAACGTTATAACGGTCAGTAACGGCAATCTGAGTGCGAGCAACACTAAAGTTAGCATACTGACATATACAATGTCTGAATATTTCGCCTGACTGCATGCTAAAAATTAAAGAATGTCTTCAGATGTAGATAAAATTTCACAAAGCACAGAAAGCAGACGAATCTTGCTCAGAGGGGCAATGCTGAAGTGTACACACTCCAATCATGCTTGGTAGAAAGAAACCGCACTGTATAAAATTGTACACCAAGCTGGCATATTGGAGATCATATGATTAAACGTGGATGGTGAGGAAAATGCTTAAAGGAACATCAATCACAATTTGTTATACTAAGCCGTGTAAAATTATTTACATTTTACCTCCTGGTGGCACTCTTTTAAAACACGGGCTACCAGAGCACATCGCATTTCCGTGAATTTCTTGTCACAATGTAACCTGTTTTAGAATATCTAAAACATTTGTAATTATTATAGATTTATTTTCAGTGCGATCATCAGACATACTTGTAATTGGGCATTATACTCTTTATTATAGTGTAACGTTATTACCAGTGCTTCATCAGAACACAAAAATGCATATGCATACTTACTAGCATACCTTTTGTAACTATTAAGCTCATGGTTCGCCTTAACTGCCTTTGCTTTAGGTTCTTTTTAACATAAAGACAACCATGTTCAGTTTAGACCCAGAATCTCGCTTGTTTGTATTTACGTATTAACATCAGCTGAATCAAATGTCACACGATTGGTTGATAATGCAATGTGTGGACGTCCAGTTCTTATATAAACTAATTCAGCTTTGAAACTGGAGGAATTCTGCATTAAACTATGCTAAGTCATGCTGACAGTTTTTTAAAAGCGTTCATAACCGACGTATTTAATTTACGTATGTATTTATTTGTAAAAGCAAGCCTGTATATAGTGTTATAAGTTATAATTACAAATAACGTCAGGATACTTACGTTGCTACGTTAAGCTTTTTAATGTAGAATCGAAAAGATAAATGTGATCAAACAAGATATAACACAGAATTTCAGGCTTCAAATTCATTTTTCTACTAGGCCTATCTAACCACACTCCACGGTGGTAAAATGCAAAAGCTGGACTTGTCATTCATATTTACTTTAATCTGTGTTTACTTGCGGGAACCTCTTTCACCACTTAGCTAATGCTAATGTTTTGCCATGTCACGATCAATAGGCTAATCCTATAGGCTCAGCCATGCACAGTGATACAACACACTCAAATGAACGTTTACAGTATTCTGTGAGTTACTAATAATATTGGGTCACTGTAAGGAAATTGCCTTTGTGTCTGTGCTAGGCGGCAGTGTCCTGTGGGGGTCATTTCGTGTGCTGTAAACTCTTTGTTGGTGGCGCATTCCGGAGGAGATCCCCATTCACTCAACTGAATGAAAATGACTTTGGATTCCAGACTGTCTCCTCCCGTAGCAAAACAGCAGAAGCCAGGGGAGGCGGGGTAAGGAAAACAAGAAAGAAGAAATCGCGAAATCCATTCAGACTCGTTGACAGGAAAAATCAGATACTGCCACAGTCTAACACATACATACATTGTGGAACTGTTACTTGTTACGTGATAAGTTTGAAAACTGAAATTGTTTCAATCTTCTATACGCTTTTGGAGGATGTGCATTTAATTTCTTCTTATTTGAATGAAAGTTTGGGAATTGTTGCTTGATGTGTTGTAACGTAACATGCCTCTATTTTGATCTGTAATTGAACAACAACTAATATTAAAAATCTATTTATACAGTAAATCCTATAATGCATGTCTAAACAAATTTTTGAATATCATGTTATCTAAAATATATTTTAAACATCTCAGGTGGACAATTTTAAGACAAAAAAATTTGTCTCTTGCTTTTGGGTAATTAACATTTGGATTCGTGAGGCCTATTGTAATGCCTCCAACTTCAGACGACATTTACATTTTAAGCTAAATATTAGGTTCTGGTGTGTCAGCTATCATATCCATTCTATATGTAAGTCGCCTTGTCTATATTCTGTCTATATCCTTTCTTTTATGGCTGATACACTGTGGAGACACAGTGCTGTGCGTGATTTTTTAAAGGAGATACCTGCGGTATATTTTGCGCAAACCGGAATCATTGTTTTTGTCAAATACTGCCGAATAACTGTATTTGTAGATTGTGTAACGTTCAAGAAAGTTGTAAAATCACGAAAAAATTCAATTCTATACCTCTAATAAACATAGAAGAAAGGAAAACCAAAGCACTATACATAGTTCTGTTAAACATTCAGTAGTCCACCAATGTAACAAAAATTTGTGGAACATTTTAAGTGCACTCCGTGTAAAGGATCAGGCTGTATACATCGGATAACATCACCACATTTACCTAATTCAGCAAGGACATAAGTGACATTTTACAAGCTAACTCCTTTGCGTCGATTGCGTCGCAACAATAATTTGTTGCAATTAGTTCTTAAAATTTAGATTAGATTTTTTTGTTTTAAAAAGTTGAAATTCCAATCTTAATGAAGGTCCCGGAATTTAAGAAGGTATTCATACACAAGAGCGCGTGCCCGCGCGCACACACAATTCACTCATTTCTGTAAACTACTAAAGTTTTGTATATATTTTTTTAATATTTTTATTTATTATAACAATGTGGGGTGTACCTCGTTGTGATTAAAAATGTGAACCCTGTGCAGTTATGGAAAATAAAAACATAGCATTTATCTTACATTTTAATAAATCCCACTTTTATATTCATACGTCCATCCATCCATCCCTTCATTCATTCACCCATCCATCCATCTATCCATCCATCCATGTATGCATTCCAAATGTCCGCCCACCTCCTCTGTCTAATTATTTAATCTACGTGAATGTGAAACACTAACACCACGTTGTGAAAGTAATCCAAGTCCAAACCTAAACCAAAACTTAAAATCATAGAACAATTCGCACTACATTGTGGTCGAAGTTTGCCCCGTGATGTTTACAACCTTTCTCCCTCTGAGAGCCTAAATTCGTTTTACAACAGGGCACTTAAAAGGGGGAGCAAAGGAGAAAAGGAGCCCGTGGTGGCTGTAACCGTTCAGTTCATTTACAATGCCATTTGCGAAGACTTCACTGCACAGGGTGTAATTTAACGGCAATTGTCGCCCTTGATGAAGACGAACTGACGTAATCAAGGCAGTTTCTTGTTGTCGAGCCAGGAAGCCAATCCCAACAACATGAAACTACCTAAACCACGCACCAGCTGCGCGTAACGACGTCGTCCACTGGGGAAGACAAACAAGACATTCACTTAGCGCAAGTAAGATTTTTATTTTTATTTACAATCCGTCAGCTGTCACAGAACCAGAGCAGAACGATCACAGAGCTTCAGCGCTTCTTGTTCTTTACACTTCGTCGCAGCCATCAATTAATCTACTGAACTTTTAATGGAATAGAACTTAAATTAACTCTTATGCTAATCGGGTTAAAGATGTCTGCGTGTTTGGCATGCGAATGAAAATGCAGCAAACTACTTACATCTTACATACAGACTATCTATTATATCTTTTATCTTTGAGTATAAAATGTGTACAACAAACATCGAAACAGCTACTAGTCACTATATGTAGACGGCGTAAAAGCAATCATGTTTACCAACGTAAAATGTAGACCATATAAAAACAAGTGTCTGCGACCATGATTGTTTTCGTTATCAGATAGCAGAACTAAAATGAGAACGGCTGCCACGACATTAGTAACCATAGAGTGTGCTTACAAGAACATACCACCATAACAACGAACAGCAGCCAGATAATATACTATAAGACCACCAATCAGAAAAATCAGAAATCAAATGTAACTACTAAAAGGCTATCACACCAATAATCAGACAATGGAGGACCATCACACCACCTCTAAGTTCATCATTCAATGCAGGCAAAGCGAATGTTTCTACAGTTAATTTATTCATTGCAATGGTTTAAAACATGTGAACACAAGAGTCCTCCTTGAAGCACCGGGAAAGGTAATGAAAAATGTCCTACCTTTTCAGCCTTTTCTCATGACCGTCTGCTCATTTGTTATAGGATCCTCACATTAATCATGGTCGACGACGTCGACTCTCGTTGTTGTTGTTGTTGTTGTTGTTGTTGTTGTTGTTGTTATCATACATCCATGCTCATTGCTTGGTGTGCTTCTTCACAGCCATTGCAGAAGTTTCCTGCCTCCAATGGCAGCCAGGCAGCCCGCAGAGCGCGCCAGTGAGGCCAGCGCGTTGCAGTCCCCGGTATGTGGATTAGCCCTCCTCCACTCTGCTTTTAATGCATCTTTACTGCACCAGCACATTATATTTGCAGATCATAAAATCCACCCCCAGCGCTTTTCCAGGACCGTCATGACATTACAATTTTATGACCTTGACTTACTGTGGTCACCTGGATAATATTTAAATCAACGTTATGGGTCTCCCACTCTCATTGGAAATGCTACAATCTCTCTCTTTCACTCTTTCGTACACGCACTCATTCTCACACTCTCTCTCTCTTGCTCTCTCACACTCTCTCCCTCTTTTTGCCCTTACCACTCTTTCTCTTTCTCTGTAGAATGCAAAGGAGGATGTCCAAAGGGGAAGGAGATACCAGCACATTAGATTTCCCAAACCCCCTTTTTATTTAGCTCCCGGATTAGAAATCAAATGGACAAAACAGTAATAATGCATGCAGAAATACATGTATGCCCTATTGAAGGCTCACGACAAACACGCTAATCTAAGACATCAGGTAGACTCATGTTTGGGAGGCTAACAATAAAGCTTCTGCTTTTAGCAAGACACACCTGTCAACTAACATTTGCGCCTAAAACCCCTTTTAATGCGCCAATGGTATATACAATGTTACAAATGCGTTGTTTATATAGGCGTATATACTGAGATGCTGAAAACCAAACTGAAAACTGTTTTAAAGCCTTTATACCTTTCCAATCAATGTCAAAGGCCAGGGTGGTTTTCAAGTTCCCGTGTTGTGATGGACCATGTGTGTATGTAAGTGAAGGAGGGTGGGAGAGAGAAAGGCAAATGCACATGTATAAATACTAAACTGAAAACTGTGCTTTGAATTTACATGATTCAAATATGCACATGGGTTAAATGTGTTACAGCAACACAATTCTTGCCATGTGAACTGGCAGACAAAAATTGTGCTCTACAACCTTTTTTCGCGCACAACCCACCAACACATTTGCATCATGAAAGTACAAAGCGCCATTTTCAGTGTGCAGAAGAAACCATTTTAGAGGTATGTGCGTGGGTGTGTTGCTTCTGTCGTTGTTTGCTTGTTCTCCCTTCAATTGAAGTTATAGCCAGAAAGCTCCCGGACTCGACTTTCCCTGTTTAGCTTCTTCAGCTTCATCCTCCTGTTTTGAAACCAGATCTTGACCTGTCTGTCTGTGAGGTTGATACTCTTGCTGATCTCCAGACGGCGCTCTCGAGTCAAATACATGTTGAACAAGAATTCCTTCTCCAACTCAAGTGTCTGATGCTTTGTGTAAGGACATCTCTTCTTGCGTCCACTTTTAGCTTTAAGCCAGTTCCCAGTCGTGTTTTCCAATTTTACTTCATCTGCAGCAACAAAGTAAAGGAAAAGTTCAGATTGACGTATACAGTTGCCTTAAAGACTGCACAGGAGCTAGAATTACAATTTTCAAATAAACCCATTTGCCCATTTAATTTGGAATGCATGACCATGTTTTTCTGTTATATATTACAAAATGTTGCGTAATAGAAAGCTTTAAAAAGGGATTAGTGTCAAACTCCAGTACAAAATTCTATTTGAATACATCACATCTCCATTCAAAATAATTAAATATTTTCTCCTCCATTTTGTTAATCTTCTTTAGAGCCATAAATCTTTATTATCGTTACCTGAATTTTTAACGGAAATGCGTTGCTACGTATTCGAAATCACGGTGCCAAAAATGCAATGTATACATTGAAAGGAATACGTGCTTATTTTAGCGGGATTAGTTTTTGTCGATATGCGTTGTGGATTCCGTTCTAAAATATTTTCGTTTTCGCGAATTAAGGCAGCAGCAATAGAAATGTCTTTCCTTTATCATCAAGCCAAAACTGCTATTGTTCATTTTTTGAGAAATATTGAAATATAAATGTTTAATCCACATTTTTCACGACAGTCACTTCAAATGCTTCAGCAAATTTCCCCCTACTTAATTTTTTTTTTATTATCTCGGCACCGAACAGAGAAATGGAGGTCAGTAAATAAACACTAAATCACCGTTTGTACAGTCAGATTAACCATTTATGAAAGTGAAAAATAAAGCAATTATTCTAATATTTGTAAATGCGTCTAGGTGCCTTTATTTTGAAAATACAATTATTTTCGTTCAAGGGTTAATATATAGACTTGATTATACAGACTTGACACACAGTAGACGCAAAAGCCACAATTAAATATGATAAAATTACCCATTCAAGAAAACTAATTATACTATGTTAAGAACAGTCAATAGTAACCATAGACAGTCGTGATGCTGCTGTGAACACCTCTTTATTACTACAACATGAAGGGAAACACATTTTGCCCCGGGGTCCGTTACATTTTACTTCCTTAAACATAAAACGATTGTGCTTAAAATTGTATCTGTACAGCTACCCACCGCGGCGCATGAAATTACGTAACCATTTAATTAACATTAAAGTAAGGTATTGTGTGTGTGAGAGAGAGAAAGTGTGCGCGCTTGCGTGCGTACTTGTGTGATCCTGTTTATTTCGATGCTAAGTGCCCCCCAGCATTTTTGTCCTTATGTAACCACTTTAAACGCAGTTGACATCCTAAACACTGATTCGGAGAGGGCATTCGGGTTTTTTTTATACTTGTGTTTATGCGAAAATGCACACATCCGAGCCTGTAAATTATATACATTATGATTGAAAAACTGGTACCACTGCGATGGTTTTGATTCAGGTTTGTGAATGTGCAAATGTGCATTTCTGTGTTTGTGAGTGTGAGTTTGTGTGTGTGTGTTTACATTGTTTGCTTTAGGTACATTTCTGGCTGTACAGCACAGCCCTCAACAAAAAAATAATGAATGTACCTTGTAATGATGAGCTAAAGGTTGATCTAGTTTTAACAAAATTTTTAAAGGAAAAACTGCAGAGGTTAAGTTCAAGGTAAAGGCAGGCTAAAACATACTGAGTACTGTAGCTATATTACAGATGTGATATTCTATCTATCTACCTCAATACATATAAATGCATACACGTATAAACACACATTAACTCACACAAACATGTATATTGAGAGTATATGTGTATAAATGTGTCTACAGGGAGAGATATTTGTATGCACTTTCACAACACACAAACATACACACACACCAGCGAAACTGTGTTAGTTGAGTCACCTTTTAATTCGCTCTCAGAATCGTCTGAACAGCTGTCCGTCCTCGGCCCACTCTCTTCCTTCCTAAGCTGCCTGTTATCTGTGCCCTGTTCCTCTGTGTTGGTTTCCTCGCCCGCTGTGTGCTGCTTTGATTTGCTGTTTTTGCCATAGTCATCCTCAGCTTGCGCCTCTATGGGCGTCGTTATTCTGGGTAGAGGATTAAAGTCAGAGCCAAAGCCGTCTCCCTGCTGTCCCCGCTCATTCGCGTACACCTGGTTTCCTCGGAAATAATCGGAGGCGGCGACGCCACTTTGATCCGTATGGCTGCCGTTGTCCCCCAAGCGGATGTAAGTTGTAGACAGCTCTTCCGCAGATTCCTTGGCGTTGTCGATGTCAGGCTGGTACAGACAGGGCAGAGCCTCTTCCTTGACGTGAGTGACTGGAAAAGAACAAGGGTGCAGAGGCTGGGCAACAGGTTGTCCGCTCCTGTAAGTTTTAGAGCCCGTTGTCCATGCGTCCCGCTGCGACAGGTAATGCGCGTGCTGCTGCTGGTGGTAGCTGCTCACCGGCAGCGCGTTAGATGGCTGCTCGTCGCGCTTGGTGTGAGGTGCACCGATGATGCCCACGTTCCTCATCATCTGACAGCCATATTCTGTGGGTGTTTGCATATACATTCCGGAATTGGTGGAATAACCCTCACCTCTGTACGGAGATGTCCCTCCAACCAGCGAGTCCATCAGGAACGAACCGGCTGCCACGTTGTTCGGACATGACATTTTTGCCAGAGGGCACGGTAATTGTTATGTTTTAAAACAATCCCGCTTACCTCGAAGAGGGTAAGGACAGTAGGACGCTGACATCTTTTGGACTAAAAAAATATCACCAACATAATTATGGATTCAAAGCGCCCTTGTCATGTGATTTTCAGACCAATAGGGTTTTGGAAGTGGCCTTGAGGCTCGAGACGATGCTGACGTCAACGGGGTCAAGTTAGTAAGCACGGTCTGTGTGGCGTGGAGCAATGGCGCCATCTAGTCGATGTAGTCGTGCAAAGACACGTCGGTCAAAGAGAACAAAGAGCAGCCTACTGCGAGAGACATCAGTTACGTGGCTTGGGCGAGCACAGGGAGGCAAAGCACGAAACGCAGGTAAATTAAGTTATGAACTTGGTAAATGTGGTAAATAAAGCAGCAGAACACCGTTAATGATTCCTTTTAAACCTTTTATTTATTCTAATGACGTTTATGCTTGTTTCTGCACAAATGATTCTCATTATAATATTGTGCATTACGTTTGTTCATGTGAACCTGGGACATTTGTCATTCTTTCGGCTATTTGTCATAGGTGTCGATTTTGAAGTATTTATTTATTTATTTTTAGACTTACTGCATTTATTCTAATACTCAAATGTCTTTTTCAGCAAGCGCAACCGTTACAATGTTTTGCTCGCATGAAGCAACATCTGGCAGTCTGGCAGCCTGTAACTATGAAATTAGACCATAAATAATCAAACAAATATATTTTCATAGGTTTGCTATGTAAAACTAAAAGCCAAGAATATTTTTAGAGATGGGGCCTTTAGATTTGGGTGTGAAAATATGTAAATGTAAATGTGTCACTAAATGAATCTTGTCTTGCAGGCAATTAAACAAAATAATTTAAAATCCACAACTGCTTTTATAATTACAAGAAATTCGTTAATGTAATTTAATGTAATTATTCTCTATTTGTTTTTTGCTTGCATCTTCTTTACAATATCCTTTAGACCAGAAGCATAGCCTCTACAAACCGGGCGCGTTAGAATCAGTTATGCAAAAGGTCAGGTTGATATATACTCCCATCTTATTGGTGTTTGTAAGTTTTAGGAAACAGGGATTTTGTACAAAAAAAACACATAACGACTAATATTTAAAAAAACGTAACTTTTTAATCAGCTTGAGGAAAATCCTTATTCAATTACGTCAATACAACACTCTCAGATACTTCATTGTGTCATTTTAAAAAAGTATGTTTTTAAAAACCCCACACATACGACGCAGTACACTGTTGTGGTTTCTTGAGACCACAAAATCACTGAAAATTAAGGCATTAAAAAGATTGAGCTTCACGTTTTATTGTTCATCGATGTTGCTGCAATTTTTGTTGCTTTTTAACACGAAAATTAAAGTATTTTACACATTTTCGACGTTCCATAAAATATTATGCACTTTGATACTGAGACAATTAAGAACACAATTAGAGTTCTTAGACAGCAGCTTGAAATAAAAAAACAGTGGTTTCAAGAACGTCGTCTAGATTTCACAAAGAAATGTAGGGTGTTTTGTAGGGTGAATCGCGATCTTGTTTGCTCGCCGTTGTCTCGCTTATGGCGTTCTGGCTTTCCCGAGAGGCCATTGCCAGTGACCCTTCAGGAGGCACAGTGGATTTTTTTCATTGGTTCTTCTTCTTGTCTATCATTCAGATTGACCAGCAGTTTTTCCCCTCTGAAATATTGTAGTGCCCTTGTGGCACTGCATCTTAAAACGCGTGGCAAAATGGGCCAGATTGATTTTTCTTCTTAATTTTTGCTCTCTACTAAACTTTGCACATGTAATTACACGTCTGGAGTCAGCAATGCTATACTTATCCGAGACTCATATGCTTCTTCACTAACCTGAATAATTGGTAAGGTATTTCAGTCGTAGGGAGCACTTTTGTGTGTACCAAAGCGGTCGTGAACGTCTAATTAAAGTTAAGCAGTCCACTACTGAGTATTTTGCTTAATTTACTCAAACAGACTAGAACACTGACGCATATATACGCTATTTTATGTCCATAGACATTATAAATTAACTTGAAGTTATAAATTCAAGTTATAATTTCATAAATTAACTTGAACGACAGGAGACAAAATTATTTTAATTATTAAATTTAATGTTGCGTCTATACGGTGGCTGCTGTGTGTTCTCTTCTATGTCAACTAGGTTGTAGCCAGCGTAGCCAATGTATGGCAAAATGATTGCTTGTCTTTGTGCTGGGTTATTTCTTTTGTTACTTCTACGTTGAAAAAGCAGTTGTGGATATACCAGAAAACCTGTGAAACTGGAGTCGGCAAACAGCACATGTAAGGTTTGTTGCCACATGATATGTATAAAACATCCCTGAAAAATGTACCCTTGTAAAATAAATAAAAATGTCAAACACATCCATCTATCTATCCATCAATTAAAAACATCGATTGCTTTAACTTGTACCTGTTTATCTGTTCATGTCATCTAACAAAATATTGGCAAAATCTAACTATTAAAGAAGTTACATTCTTTTGATCTGAACATTTACATCTGTACATCTGTATATATGAACATACCAGAAAACGTGTATACTTTTGGCATAAAGACGCACATTATTGTGGAATTAAATGCCTTTTCTGCAGTTCTTGTGTTTTGAAATACATTTTTATTTGATGTAACAACCTCAAATTGGGGTCCACCCTCTGTGCTGAATGGAAATTTATGGTTGCCGCATGTAACATCTTAAAGGCAATTATAAATCAGAGAGGGGCAATCGGAAAGCACATCAGCATTTTATTTCATTTTAATATCGTGAAAGACCACACAAATGACTGCTGAACTCTGCCGGCGTGGATATTTACAGCTTTTCATCACATCTATAGGGCTGGAAGTAGGTATATTTCCAAGGCCAGTCGTAACAGTAACTGAAAATACTTTTGATGTACCAAAACCAAAAATACACAAAGAGATTTGAGCAGATGGAAAAACATCTCTGAATATAAATTGTACTTTTTTGTTTTTTTCGAGATGTGGCGTCAGAAACGATATCCTGATTTTTTGATCTAATAAAAATTCTGTTCCCGAGCCATAGGTCTTGGTTCTCTCTGGAATCGCCGCCATTTCCTTTGTGATGTCCAATAACGCGATTAGATGGAATCAACTCCGTTTTGCAACTAGTTTAGAGGGCCTTTGTCAAATAAATGTAATCCCAATACCCCAATCACAAACGGAGTGGGGTAAAGTCAGCTCATCAAAACGAGTTTGTTTTTTAAAAGGTCACATTTATCGCTCACGCAAACTGCAGATTAAATTTTGGTTTCTTGACAGTTCATGGGGAGGCGCACACGCGCGCGCATACACGCGTTGATTTCCAGGGGACATAGACGACCCTTGTGTCCGTGGTTTGATAGGCGGACACCCCAAGGGCCCCTTCTTCAGCGTGACTACTGCGCAAGGCAAAACGGAAGTCGACAACGTCTCGACGTCACCAAGCCAGGGCCAAGGTTGGTGGGTGTGGCAAGAGAAGGCTTTTAGCCTTGATCCTTTGCTGTGAGCCCACCCTTTCCTCCTATATCTCCTGCTTTCTCTATCTCCCTCACCCCCACCCTCTCTCTCTCTCTCTCTCTCTCTCTCACACACACACACACACACACACACACACACACACACACACAATTGCTCAATAGCAATGGAAGCTCTCAGCTAACAAATCTCTCTCCTTCTTTCTTTTCCTCTGTCTCATGCACACAAATGCAAGCCGCTGTGTTATTCTGGATTTAGGTTTGAATACGTTTAAGAAGAAAAGATCAAATGTGATGAAACCAGTAGAGCTCGTAAAAGCAGAGTTTTCTGCCTAAGCGTACTGGTTGGCGCACTTTCTTCTATTTTACCAAAAATTTACTAAAATAACATTTAAAAGATCCATGTTCACTGGGAAGTATCAAAAAGTAAACGAGCAAAGTACACGTCAGGACGCTATAACACATTTCATGCATGATAATAGCACATTTTACAGGGACAATAAAGTGTATTTACTGGGCGTGCTAAAGCTGGCCAAGGTACCTGGTGTAGTTTAATGGGAAGGGTCAAAGTTTGGTTCCTTACGCATTCCTCTTCGCTTTCGTACTTGTTCTCATTGGTTCTCGGTTCTGTTCCACACATTTCCTGACTAAAGGGGGTCCTTGATTCCACTTTATTGCAATGGGTTAAAGGTGAAGGCCTTGACATTATAGAAGTTCAAAGACAACTTTTAATTATTTTTTTCCCGCCTCAATATGCACATGTGTGAACTGCACACATATGTAGACCCCACAAGGCCATATGTTGAGTACCACAAAAGTGATCACTCAAATATATGTACACATATCGAAATAAGCTCCCTCTCTCCTTCTTGCTCTCTCCCTCTCTCTCTCTCTCTCTCTCTCTCTCTCCCTCAGATACACACAATCGCACATACACACAAAAGTTTATTACAGCTGAGAAAAGACGTTTGGATTTGTTTACTTTAATATTGTCAGTGAATAAAATGATCGTGGCAATGGCTCTCTTTCAATGTATTTATTTATTAAGAATTGTGTTGATGTAACCTATTTTACACATGTAATACGGATCAGCAGATTTTAATAATGCAATAATGCTATGGTGTATTATTTCGCAAAGAGAGAGAGAGAGAGAGAGATAGAAAGAGAGAGAAAGAGAGAGATAGACTGAACCTCTCCAGTTAGCACAAGAAGGCGGAGACTCAGCTTAAGATGTCTACTCTCATTCGAGAAAGACAAAATTTGCACGTAAGGAGTTAGTGGTATATGGAGTCCACCCGTGTTCCTTTTCTGAATTCTTTTAGGTTTCTTTGTTCTAAATGGCGGACTTTCTTATTTACTATTTACTGCGGAAGTGAACGCTATTCCCCACGAACAGGCGGTGCAATTAAGTAAAGAAAATAACCATTTAGGGCCTCTGTCTTTATGGCAGTGTCTAGACTTTGAGAGCGGCGAACCCATTTAGTAGGTACCAAAGGAGGTTATCTTTTCCCTCTGCCTTTTCCCCTGCGTCCACGAGATACAATTTCAATGTTGCACAAACATGTCTATCAAGATTCACAATATTTCCAGTGTAACCAGAAAGCATGATTAAAATGTACATTTTACTGTGATCCAACTGTTCTGCTTAAATAAATACTATTTTCAAGTATACTATTTTCAAGTATTTTCAACTAAGTTCACTGAAGTTCTTCAATTTGTGTGTATGTGTGTGTGTTTTATTATCCAACTGAGAATGGTTTCCACAGCACTGTTGCACGTACATCTTACATTTCTGTAATGTTAATTGCAACACATTAATTAAGTCACGATTCACTCGCACATATTTTCACATTATTTATATTTATTTTTTTAAGTGAATTACCATATATCGTACACATATCAAGTGTAATCTTTCGCGCTCCCTATCTACAAGACAAGAGAACACTGAGCATAACATAAAGCAAATAATTTAAAGGAACGAACAGACTAAAGCGCGAGGTTGCTCGGCCAATATAAAGAAAATAGCAGCAAGGTTATGGAAAAGTAAACACAATATTATATTTACAGTTACAGAATGCACATTGCATAGTCTCTGTACAAGGAATTCATTATTACTGATTGTACATGTCACATTTTAAGAAGACAAAATATAAAAAAACGTATGACGACTCTAGCCCCAAATACGAATTGACTGTTTTGCTTTTATGTTACATATTTACAAGAATTAAAAGCGTGGTTGTCAAACGTATATTGTTTCGTGACTGAGATACGTCTGAAATATTGATAAATGTCTCTGGTAAGGACTCCAACTGGTGTAAATTAAATTTGAACTTGGTTTCTTCCCCCTGTTTTGGCCTAAAGTTACCCCTCTCTCTGACTTTTCCTCAGAACGATTTTTTACAAGTGTTGTCACTAATGTTGGCTGACAGTTGCTTCATCACTACAGATGCTTCAGAATGGTAGAGCCAGTTTTGACCTGACTAGCCAATAGGAAATATCAAGTAAAACATCTGAGATCAGTTCGAGGCTTATAACAATGGGTTCCCAGAAAAGTACTGCAAGCGGTCTCTGCTTAGTTTCTTTTCTTTCATTCTTCTATTTTGGAACCATATTTTCACTTGTCTATCAGTAAGGTTTAGCATTCTGGAAAGCTGCAGCCTTTTCTCTTTGTTGATATAAACGTTAAAGAAAAACTCTCGTTCCAGTTCACGAATCTGAAACTTGGAGTACGGACATCTCTTCTTCCTCTGACGAGGGGTACCTAGAAAACATCATAAGCACAGTTTAAATTTACAAGTTCTTTACTGATCAACGATAAAATGTTAAAACACAACACAGTCTACATTATTACACCGCGGGCCGTGCATTCAGTACACGAAAAGGCGTACAGGTATCAGATATAAATTCAAATGCAAAATGAACTCGAAGCCTGACGTTTCGAGGAAGCAAATCTAAGTGCTTTTGTTTTAGCCTTGAAACATATGTAAAAATTATATTTGTATACACATTTGCTACAATCGATTAAACATGAAGTCCGTGCAATTTTCAACACGTGGACTGTGGTTAGTTAGTTTGACTCCATGAGCAAAATGCGTTGGTTTTACAAAGATACATTGGTTTCATAATATATAAACTATCATGCAGTAGGCCTCTAATACTGCCTCATTGTATCTAATCGGCAGTCAGCTGTTGCCTATTACCAGATAGCAAAAGAGTTCCAGTACAACTAATTTTAAAAACCAAAAATAAAATCTCCAACTAAAAATAACAATCTTTATCGACAGGCGCTTTTAACTTTATGTAGAATAGTAAAAGTAGCTTACGTATTATTTAGGCTTTGAGAAAAATCTACTGAGTAGATAGATAGATAGATAGATAGATAGATAGATAGATAGATAGATAGATAGATGCACGACATTTCAAAATCACGACTTGGACTATATAGCTAACAGAAGCTTACCTAGTTTGCATGCAAGCCGCTTAAAGAAAATTCACGGGACGCCAAAAGCAGTGTTCTGCCCAATTGATTTTTACCCCCGACAGCTCAACGAGAAAAAACCCTAAAATGCCCAACGCAAGTTCATGATCAAAGTTAGCATTTGTCACAATAGCGCGCTCTTAAAATTTCACAGACTCTAGGATAGCAACGTCTGTGTATAACATCCCCTTTTTTCAAAGCGCTTTCCCATCGTAAAAATTCTTTTCGTTGGAGGAACGAGCTTTGTAGGTTATAATAAAATCCTTTGAATGCTTATAAAACTCCACATAAAATCTGACCGACAAAACACCGGGCTAGTCCCCTTAACCTTTTCCCATTTATAGCTTCGGTACCTACTCGAGTGGCTGATCTTGCCTGTGTTGCTGTCCTTTGTAGCCGAAGAGGTGCACGAGACAGAATTTGTACGTTGCTCCTCATCCTCTGGCTCCTTTTCCGGCTCCTCTTCCCCAGAAACGGCGCTGGGCTGTTGGGACGCGCTCTCTAGCTTATTCGCCTCGCTCTTTTGTAAACAATGGTCTGACTGATTGTCCGTGCCACAATATGCCGTTTCAAAAAAACGATCGAAACCTTGAGGGAGCACGTTGTTCTTCCCCACACCCGAGTAGAAGCCGGTGGAGGGGTGGTTCGAGCTGGGGTGGTGGTGGTGGTGGTGGCTGTACACGCTCTCGTTTTTCATGAGCATTTCTGTCATGGTGGATGGCGGAAGACAGTCCCTGTGCACCAGATCCTCTCCTGAGTAGCAAGATGCGTAGTTGGTTCTGTGGTGCCATTTGCTGGAGGGGTCCAGGCCGTAGGAAACATCTCGTACCGGTTGCACTTGAGACAAATTTGTGGAATAAGGGTAGGTAATCTGCCGCGAAGGCCCCTGTGGAAGGAACGACGAGACGGTGGAAAATTCTGGGACGTAGTAAGTGCAGCTGGGGAGGTAAATGTTAGAGGCACAGCCCGTCCTGTCCCCAAACTCGGACGTCCGGTCTTTGCGCGTCTGGGAGCAGAAGTTGCTCAGATTCATCGAGTTAAACATCTTTCCCCTGTACTCCGTGCTATAGATAGATGTTTTGGATTCGAGCTGCAGAAGGAGAAAATTTGGGAAGGCGAGATGACGCGCAATCCGTCTAAGTCGCCCTGTAACACGTGATCGAAAGTAGATATTGTCATATATCAATTTGGAACACTTGGATGCGTAGGAGTGGTTCACTTAGGTACGATCTAAGAGATCCAAACGATTAACTTGCAAAACACAACAGGAGCACGGCGAAAATGAGTAACACATTTTAGTTTGTTGTCTTTACGTAGTTTATGGTAATGGAAGGAAACATTTATTTTCTATTTATAGCAATATCTGAGAGACTATAGGCTATGTAGCGGTGGCTTTTTGGTTTTATGAGGTAAGAAGCTTTAACATTCTTATACGTTGATAATATTATTAGTTAGCGTCAAACATAATCTATTAGGGCTCACATAATTGTAACTTTTATGAACAATTTCATGTTATTAATACTTTAGATCTAATTCACAGTGATCGTGTCTTTTGTCGATCAATCAGTACAATAAGCTAGTTTTGACAAACAGTTGTATCTAGATAGTTGTCACGTTAGCTTCACGTGTATAAACAGTTTATTGTTTAAATACGTTATTTTATTTGCCTACTTTCATTTGATAATTACTGACCATTAAGGTGTAGTGTGCTCAGGGCAAAATATGGACACAAAACACATTTGTCACAAGAAAATGAAGTTGACAATATTTGCTTGAAGTTGACAATATTTGAGTCGTTGGAAAGTCTGTAATGACATTTTTCTGTGATCAGTTATGATTTCATACTATAAACAATATGCGGATAATGAAACGACTACAGGAAAGTGGGTTGCTTTAAGTAAATATAACGATCTCTTAATATAACAAAATAATGAATACAACGATGTTTTACTCTTGTATGCCACGCACTCAGATGAAAGTTAATTACAAAATAAAACAGTGAAAAATATATTTGTGTTTGGCCCTCTTTCCACTGCATTGCACCTCACTTCTCTTGACATCAGACCTTACATATATACTCTGCCACATGATAAACCTAGATGAAAACATGATATCTTAGAGCCAGCGACTATATAATTGTTTTGTTTCTTACAATTAAAATAATATTTTGTTTCTTTAGTTGAGATGCACATCGTGCTGCAATATAAAGAATTTAAAAATGTAATACCTCAGACAAGGAGTTATTTAGAATTCAACTGAAATCACACTATCCACATGGAGTTTTAATTATAGCTCAGATAGACAATTCTATCTGAGAAAGAATTTCATATAAAAGAATGGCTTGTACGCCTTTCCGATGTTGCATTGTAGTGTTCTAGGCCAAACATAATCTCTGCTGCCGCTATGTTGTATTTTCCACAGCGAGAATTTAGTCATCTTATCTGGTAAATGCCATTATTGATATCTTTTACAAATAGGTTTAAGTAAATTAATGAAGCTGCTGTCGTTTAGTAAGTAAATTATGTTGTTCTCTAGACTGTAATAATACTTACGTCCAAACTATTTATTTCAAAACGCATGACTCCATTACCCTCCGGTAAGTTTAAAGCGCTTGCGTTTGCTATTTCGACCAATCATTTACGAATATGTCAATCAAATATAAAGTAGAACCATAGTGACATGGAAAATCCAGTGTAATGCTTATCAAACGTTGCATAAAACCCTTGACTATAATCAGAATTACATTTACTGGTCTGCCACACATTTATGAGAAAGGTATGTGGTAAAGACTAGTTTGTTTAGGGATCGTGATACACAGACAAAAGGTTGGCTTGCAAGATGCCTGCAACCAAGTACAAAGAAACCAGACAACTGCCCAGACACAGCACTTGAATTTGACCACTAAAATTCTCACTGCAGCCACCATAAAAAGTGTAATGGCCGAAAAGAAAACTAAAAACCCTTTGTTCCACTGACGTGAAACTGAATAGTTAGTTGGGCGCCTTTGAGGAAAAAATAATAGTAAATTAACCGACTTAAGACTTTACTTTGGAAATCATCTAAATATGCAACCACGAAGGCCTTATATACAGAGCTTTTGGGATAAATGAACACGCCGTAACCAGCGACATATTATTACTTCGCGCTAGAGCAAAAATATATAAAATATCTGTACCTTCACAATGAACATAAAATAACTGAATTTGACCCTTAGGTTTTACACGTATCAATGGTGTTATCAGAGCATGTGTGCTGAGAAAATAAACCAAAGAAAGAAATAATGCATGGAATGGAACACAATTTAGGTTAAAAATGCAATTACAAAACTAAAACAAGTAATAACCTAATAGAGAGGTTCAGGTGAAAAAGGTATAAGCGAATGCTGCTCAATCATTTGGAACTGAATATTCTCAAATGTTTTAGAATTTGACATGACATCCAAAGACTTGGCAGTAAAATGCGTTCAGGAATGTCAGGTCAGTGTTATCTCAGCAAAGGCTGAGTTCGTTTAAACGTGTGCATCCAAATCTGTAAATGTTTCACGTTGTACTGTTAGTGTTCCACTAGCAGTAGGACCCTGAAGTTCAAACAGAGTCTGGGCTCTCCCCCCTCAAAAAAAGCACCATTTCCTCGCAAATGGTCAGCCCCTGCTGGAGATGTCGACAATTGTGGACTCTGTGAAGTATAATTTGAATCGAACAAACAGCACTTCCTTGAAAAAAGGCCGGGAAGACGTTTTAAGTATTGAGAGCTCTAACGAGGACAGAGGTGTTGTAAATGCTTGCAGTACTCTGCCTAAAACCATTACAATGAAGCACCACAAGCTTTACGCCTCTCTGTGGAATCCAAACAATGCTCACCTCGGTCCATAATCGCAAAGTTAAAGTGTAACGCTGGTCTTGATAAATACAAGTAAAAAGAGTCGCATCTTGGGCAAAACATTGTTTGCAGCAATTGTTCATTGCCACACGAGGCCTTCCGACTTGGAAAATGAACGGATCATGAATTTGCATAGCCCTCAAGTGACAAGGTTATTCCATAATGTGTGTACCAGTCAAGATTATTCTTTACATCATGATGCAAGGGGGATAAACGACTATACCAAGGTAACTCATGGAATTTGGAGTGTTCGTATTTTCCACAGTGATCCACCTCAGCCCCTGGGGCCGTTCAGAACTCACTCACACAGCCTACGATTGAAAACAAGACTAAAATAGCAAGCGGTGTAATAATATTACTGTCCCCTCATGGCCTAGATAAATTTAATTGGATGTAAGTCGGGCTGTTAAACTCGCGTGCATGAGCTGTGAACAGTTTCAAGCAACAACAAAAATGGCCCTGATTTTTTCTTCTTTTTTACTGAGGTCTCGGGGAGTGCACCTCACAGTGAAGCGCTAACACATGTAACAAGCATCCAATTATATTCATATTAGATTTTACAAATATATTAATACTTGATGTAGCATCAGATGCAAGCACAATTGTTAATGCCTTTCTATTCTGGTTAACGGTTATTTTACTGTAACTGAAAAAGCTATTTTTTTCTGTGAAAATAATAAGGCATTAGGAAGAAATACTCAAACAGACGTCAATGACAAGTGCTGTGAATTTGCCAATATAATATAACTTTGAATTGTTACGATTATTCCAAATATTCGCAAATGCAAATGTTTTAGGGCTTAATGCCTCTTACTGCTTTTCTCGCACTAGAATGGGTGCAATGTAGCTGTGCACGCCGGTACAAGCGTGCAAGTGCGTGAATATATTTAATTTCATGGTCTCTATTTTGAAAAACATAATGTAAATTACACTATATTTCCCGGTGTTTTCCATATTGCATAATTATAAAATGTTGGAAATGAAATGCAATTTATAGTTCTTTATCAGTCTGAACGTTCATAAATATTAGTTAAACAACTAATGTTTTTTCTAGGCAGTTAGTGTATTAATGTATTTATTGATAATCGTTAGTAATTGCTATTTAACAACCATTTCCGCATTACAATAATTAAATCAAAGACAATAAAACGATCAAACCCATATGCCGTTTATGCATTTCTACAACAACTCACTAGCCAGTACGTGCACATGTGCACAACTATCCATAGATTGAATATATACATTTTCACACCAGTGCGATATGTGTCATATATTATCAAATGCAGCCCTAAGTAGAGCTAAGGAATAAAACAGAAAACGTAACTATATTAAACCACCCAACCATGGCTTTGCATATCATAGTAGTAGGACATTTTCATTTTTCAATTATTCATGCAGAGTTATTGTAAAAGAAAGCCTTTTTGGTCACAACCAAAAAGTGCCATATCAGGCAGAGATACGGCCTGATACACCAGTACAATCACGTACTTGTGCCACATTTTTCAGTGGTTACTTTCGGTACAATTTGTGTTAAATTTTTGTTGAATTCAGAAAACGAAATATGCCCCAAAGGAGTAGTCGTGGAACATGGAAATAAACCAGCGGTCAAACACACAACGCTGATCCAAAACTGTGAGTGCTTTACTTTTCATGACTAAACGTCACGCGAAAGGCAAGTGAGTACAGATCTGTTTGAATACCCAATGAGATATTCCAAGACCTGTCTACGAGGTCATGTTTGATCAAATCGGCGCTTAAATGTATCTATCCCAAAAAATTAAATATGTGCATTTATGGGCAAAGAAGAATCGTCAAGGTGGACGAAAACAACTCCATGGCCTAAAAGGAAATAATTACGGGGTGATATTCTTTTTCAGTAATTTGTTGTGAATGACTGAAACAGTAACCATCCATGTTAATCCTACACTAATAGTAAGCGCTGGTTAAAACACTGACGTTGATAATTGGCCCCTTGATTTGAGCCGAAAAATTGCTACATGATATTTATTGCATTGCATGGCAAGGAAAAGGCAATTTATTGCATGGCACTGCAAGCATGTTTGGTGTGTAGATCGCTGTCTACGTCAAATTCAGTTATATGATATAACGTTCCAAGTTCGAAGTTCGTAAGCATAAAAGATATTACATGTAGATACAAAAGATAACATATGCTGTCACCTACAGTAGTGCTGGCTAAGAGCTTTTAAAATTATTTTTTTGTAGTTATTATTATTATTATTGTTATTATTATTATTATTATTATTATTATTATTATTATTATTATTATTATTAGGGGTAGTGGTAGTGGTGGTAGTAGTAGTAGTTCTAGTAGTAGTAGTAGTAGTACTACTAGTAGTAGTGGAAGTAGTATTGTGCATTAAGGTAGGTCCACAATAAAAGTTAGTTTGACATGCTATTCTGTTAATAGTAATATTCTGTTAGCAACTAAATTCAGCTACATACTATTTTTACGTTGCAGTTTTCCTCTGTAGTTGAATGGTATTGGATACGTGGAACCCATTTATGGTGCATACTAACTTGACCTTCAATTTGTGCTTTGCTCCCGCCCACCAGGACGAGCCTAAGCAAAGGGTGGGTGGAGGAGGGGTCTGATTCTATTGCCGGTGAAGTCGAAGAAGTACTATTAGAGTTTTATGCTCCTTAGAACAAATGAACTTTGGTAAGAAAAACACGAATTGTTTCATTAAGCCTATGTATGAACTAGTTCTTTATCTTTGTCCCAGTTTTTGCCAATTTGCTTTAAAAATATACGGCTTCATCTTTTTATCCAGTCTCCCATAAAGTCACTGGTGATCATGAACGACCCCAATACAAATAAATAGTCTTGCCGTCACCATTTGTTCATCAACCGCTCAGCACACCTGAGCGGTTTTTACACTGGTGCCACTGAAGGCACAAAACACTAGCCGAAAAAGTCAGTATAATTAGTGTACCATTAAAAGCAAAATAGTTGTTTCTTAAATGCACGTTTATCTGAGTTTTAACACATTTGTATTGTTTTCATTCCTAAGTCACTGGATGCTGTACAGGATCACCGACGTGGCATTTTAAACTGAAACTGGTCTAAATAAATAGAGTAACGACGAACATACACTACCTTTATTACGGCTTTAAATTAAGCATGCTCAAAAAACGTAATAATGAGCCCAAACGTTTGGGGGTTGTCATTTACCAGGGCCAAATTTCTTCCCAAGTACTGACGTGCCTCTCCCTTTTAGCAAAGTAGTATTGCAGCAGCTGACCTCGTTGGTCAGCCTAAAGATGTATAATGTCTTCCTTCTGGGTTTTTCCCAGAACTATAATTAACAATTAACAAAACTTGCGAGTGTATTTTTTCTTATGTGTAAAACAAAAGTAAATAAACAAAAATAATAATGCAAAAAACAATACTACTACTACTAATAATACTAATACTACTACTTCTACTTATTCTACTACTACTACTACTACTGCTACTACTACTACTACTACTACTACTACTACTACTACTACTACTAATAATAATAATAATAATAGCATAGAATAGTGCTTCGTTTTATGTTTTTTAAACTGTAAAGTAGTTTGGTGTATGTTTCCTCCCTAAATCCAGCGTTGTTAAGCTATGACATTTTGCAGAAGTGTAACATATGAAATTCTAGGTGTAATTACGTTTTGTGTCATAATTTCAACGCAAAATTAAACACACACTCCCAATAATACACACAATCCCGGGGTTACATAGGCGGGTGCCTATCCCCCCTCTCTCTCTCTGTCTGTCTATGTCTGTCTCTCTCTACTTCCATACACAACTTTAGAATTTGTTGCAGACATATACTGGACGTGAGGTGGGGGCGACCGAGGGCTCCCTAGACCACATGACAACACAAGTTCTGTGTGAAGGGCACGGTGGAGCTCAATGACCTCTGAGGCGGGGAGACAAGCCCCCATAAACAGATTGAGCCAGTCTCAAAGTCAAAAGCGCCGCAGCGCATAAAAAGGCATTGTTAAAATCGAAGCGTTTGGGCTTTGAAAGAAGCCCATGCCCATGCAGGCCTACTTGACATATACCTACACAGTTAACATTTCTGTTTTTGTTCCCACTGCAGCAGAATTTTAACTGAACAATAACCTTACTCTGACCCGTATGAAGAGACGACCAGTACAAAGGCCTATCAGGACAGTAAGCTTATGAAACATTTCTGTAATATTGTCGAGCCATTATAGTCAACTGCAAGAAATGATTTGTCCAATCATCGACAAGGCTGATTGGCTTCACAGAATGACAAACTGACACAAGTGACATCAGAAAGCTGCCTTAGAAGAAATAAGGCATGCAGATAATGGAAATAGATAGCAATAGATCATATTAAGATCCATTAAGGAACATGGTCGAAATCAGCCCAAACACGCCTGTCAAAGAGGAAAAGAGGAAAAACAAAACTGCCACTGTTTTCCCTATAGAGGGCTTTCAATCCTGAGTTTGGGCGCTTGGGGTGGATCTCCACTAGGTAGATATCGTCACTCCGCCAAGGTATGGAACACCGAAAGGCCTCGAACTGCAAACCTAAACCGCTTCTGCTAAGCTGCGTTACAACATTGTACTTTAGTTACTTTATTTACTGAGACAAAAAACGCAGCAAAACGCATGAAACTGAAACCTAAAAAAACGACGGAAAATTGAAACTATTCCCTAAGTCAATGAAAGCGCTGCTGTAAGGTAAGTATAGGTGCAAGAATAAGCGTCTGCTTTCGATCACAGAACAATAGTGGCTCGTTTGCCAGTTGAAACCGAACAGTTCGTCATGTATATTATACATA
>JBBPDB010000134.1:3502303-3530134 GCA_037974465.1 Brachypetersius altus
AATAATAATAATAATAATAATAATAATAATAATAATAATAATAATAATAATAATAATAATAATAATAATAATAAAAGAGGGTTTAAATTTTGAAATTCAAATAACATGTCTAATAAATATATTTTAACCACTTTTTATCGATAAGAGTAAGATACTTTTCAGCTTTGACAAAGTGTCTTAAAATAATGCATGCGCAACACTGAAAGGTTAACCGGGTCGGGGAAAATCATTTCGATGTAAGGTAACTAGAGCCATAATCAACATGCAGCAAATATAGAAATATCTTTTTACTGGAATTAATTTAATCATTTTAGATTACAACTAACATTTCCGACTGATTCATGACTTCCGCTTGTAGGGAATATACCTCGAAATTATTTTTAGGACCACTCTCAATTAATTAGGTACAATTCATTTTACTTTTCAGCAACGCAATCCATCGCAGTTGACATTTAATCATGCACTTCCCTCCCAAAAGTATTTAGTGGCTTAATTAAATGGGCCTAAATACTCTTGTCCGGGTCAAGGGACGTGCAGTTATGAAAGAAATTATCCTCCAGTATTACTGCACAGAACGTAATGTCATAAGTATCCGTTTTCACAAAGCTTAAATAATGAACATTAGTTTAGAAAAAAACAACACAATGATAATCAATTCTCCGTCTCCACCAAAGTCTGACTTCATGCGTGCGTGAAAGCAGTATTGGGGAAAGAGAGAGAGAAAACATGGCAAGCATCGAAAATAGATTCATTGCGAGTACTATTTTGATTTCTGAGCGTAAAAGTGTTGGTATTCTAAGCTGCGATTTGATTTTATTCTCAGATCTACCATTAGGCCAGAGTACCGCGGTTGTGCCCGTGAACCTGAACGTGCTCAAGAGCACGTGGCGACCACTGCGGGAGAGGAATAAGGATTTCATGGTTTTTTCCTCTGTTGTAATCCCGCCCCCCTACTATAGCTGTAAAAATATGCTTGAAAATAAGACTATGTACAGTTCGTGAAAATATTGCATAACCTGCCCAGCGCGACAGCTGTTGGGGCCAGCCATCGCTAGCACTATCAAATTATGTGTTTGAATACACAAGAATTCGCATTAGCCTGCGACCAACGCCAGCAGATGCTGAAAATTTAGAATTTCTGTAGCCCGTAGATTTTTTTTTACCAAGTAATAAATAGCTTCTATTCATGTGAGTACATCTCACAGATCATTTTAAACATGCTAGCAAAATACAAGTATGTTGTATCGCTTTGGTGGAATATCTCACAGTTTAGATGACTAAAAGTATAACATTTCTTTACACATTTGTAATTGCGAAAAAGTGGTTGAGAACGTCTCTTTCAAATTGCGCGAGGAACAAACAAGCAAACAAACATACAAACAAACTACTATAAAAACAAAAAAAACAATACACAACACAATACGCTGGACGCTGCAGCCACTTTAATATATCCTACAGTGAAATTGTGGCAACAGCAACAGAGTTTTCCCTGCTGTCATTTGGTCACTTTGCCCCTGAATTAATTTCTGCATGCTTGTGCATTTTGCTTAGACGCAAAACAATGCATGATGGAGGCAAATGAATCCTTTTTTCTTGAGAATAATACTGCGACTGGTGCTATATTACCCTCTGTGGAATAGTGGTGTGGATGCTAACTGCTAAGCGATGCACAATTCTTCTTAAAAGAAGGACAGAGCCTGCTCTCTCAGCAAAAGTCTCTTCTTCTTCATTCGCCGGTTCTGAAACCAGATCTTGACTTGTTGGTCGCTGAGGTTGAGTCGGTCTGACAGTTCCCTCCGCCGCTGCCTAGTGATGAACTCGTTCAGCATGAACTCGCCCTCCAGCTCGGCCAGCTGCAGCTTGGAATAGGGCTTTCGTTTCTTGCGGGTTCTTGTGTGCATCGGGTACCACGGGGCACCTACAGGGGACAGATCACGGATTAGAGGCGAATGACACCACAGCATCTTTAGTATCACCATTGTCCACGAACTTGTGGCATCCTTGTACCAAGCTATGGATCAGCCTCTTGGTTAATTGTGTTTTCAGCAACAGTGCGCAGGCCTACTTTTGTGATGCTAAGGCACAGGTAATGTGGTGCAGGGGTGCCACCATAATGCCTATTTTGAGAGAGGCCACAAATTTACATGTGTCCCATGAAGTTTTATTGTTTCTGTTAAAGTCTTAACACAAACAATTAAGTCTTTCTTACAATAAACCCCGCTTACTTAGCACTTTCGTGAGTAACTCACATCTGCAAAGGTCCACATTTTAATTCGGTTTACGAGTCATTAAAACAACAACAAGAAAAATAAAAAATGTAAGTAAAAAACCCTCTTCACTGCTTTGGTTCAATTTTTAAACGAAAACCATTCTATGGGAAGCTTAAGAAAATTATCTACTGTAAATACACAGATTTTTTAAGGAGAAATGCTCTAAAACACAAATACTGGTACTGAGACCGGGGGATTTTAAGATGTTTTGTTTACTGGTTGCTTGTATAAATGACTGAAGGCTAAGGCGGATGAACGTGAAGCATTTTAGGGCAACCCCTAGTGGCGTTAGCCCACCACGCAAGTATATTCTTCAGACAAATCCCTGCATTTGACAGTATATGCTCAAGCCTACAACCTTGGCAAAAGTTTAGCGGAGCAAAAGCTAAGTTACATGCACTGACAACGATGCATTTCTGCACTCTTTTCGCTCGAACTGAATCGCTCGTCACCCACCTCCTCCTGTGGTCATGTTGCTTGTGTGGTTTCCTGGCGACACCAGTGTCTGTGGGTCGCTACCCGAGGTTTTTCCTACGTCGTTGAGCACCGAGGAGCTGGAATCGGATTCCAGAGATTGGCAGGACGGCGGGTTTTGGGTCAGATGCTCGGTGCCATAGTCGTACTTGGTGAAGGTGCCACCGTTGCCCATCCCATTGTGCACGACGTGATCAGAGGATACTGATGTCTCCCTCGCCCTTTCCTCTCTTTTGAGGCTGCTGCCGTCTGAGCAAGCCTCTCGGCTCGAGCCGCTGTTTCCATAATAACACTTTTCCTCCGGTCGAGCTATTTCACCACAAGAACGGTTGAACGACGGATTAATTGACACGGGACTATTGAAGTAGGACTGAGGATATCCATTGCACGTCTCGGACGGATTCCACGGGAGGGAGCAGACATTGTCCCTTCTTGGGTACGAGAGAGACGGTAGCCCCGCCAGTTGTCCCCCTGAGGCTCTAAAATTCGGGAAGTAAAACGTGTCTCCAGTGTGGATGTTTACCAAAGGTCCCACAAACCCAGGATTAAGGAGATTATGCTCGCCCATTTCCGCGGGCCTGACCAACAGCTTCTAGTTTATTGCAATCTGACATTTAACATAGTTAAACCTGGAGGTGCACCTGATTGGTCATCTCCACGTCACGTGTAAGAGCCTGCTCGAACTCTACAAAGCACCACCCATTTGGTCTATTTTAGACAAAACAAAACATTAACTTCTGTATTACGCTTTTTATACGCTTTTTAAAAATATCATAAAGTCTCTTATTAAAAATATAAAATCTTGTTTTTCATTTCCCTGAGTCTGCATGCTCTTACTACCCCCTGCTCATCCTCTATGGTATAAATATATAGAGAAATGTCCCTAGACTCGTTTAATATCTTTATAACCTGGCAAACGATCTTTAAATGCCCTTTTTCTTACAAAAACTGATCATTTTTTTGACGGAGAGGGTGCTCGTGACATCTTGTTTTTGTGCAAATTACAGTTGAATTAAGTGTCATATAAAGCTGTGATGATCCACTTTTACAGGCTTGTTTTAGAGAAAGACGGATGCTCAGTGCTGCACTACACTCGTATTTACTGTAACGGGGTCAGCAGGTTGAAACCGTTGGCTCTGTAAAATCGGATGATATTCTATAAGGTTACTTTAAGAGTGTAGCCTATATTTCAAATAGTATGCTCTTGTACCCCTCACATGAACAACTTTAACCGATACCCTCTATAAATACTCACAACCACACTCTGGGAAGATTGCTACACATCTCACAATTCTTTTATAAGAACTTTACAAGCTAGTAGAAGGTATTTAAATGATTTAGCCGTTGCAAATGCACCTCACTGGATCACTATAATTGATATGTGTTTGCAAACACTGAACAGGCGGGGACATTGCCGCATAATCGTACCAAATGCCTAAGAGAATTCGAAACAATGCATTCATACACGCACATAAGAAATAGATCAATAACCTACCCAACTTCAAAATATTAAGGCTCCATATTAAGATCGCTGCATTTATCTGGTGCGGTATGCAAGTAGAAGGACGCTGGCGTTGGCAACCCTGATTTGCACTAATGTGCACCATACGCTTGCAGAATGTAAACTATGCAGATAGTATTTGCTGCAAAAAATTCCCTGAAATTTCTTTTAAGAATCATTGAAGTAACTGCAGTAAAACTGAAGTAAAACCCTCTCCGTTGAAGCCTTGTTTATATTACATTTAATGGGAGTAAGATAAATAGGATTACAAAGACAGTTTCGTGTATAATTTTGTGCGTGTATGTGCGTGTTTGTGTGTGCATCCGCGAGTGCGTTTTGGCGTTTGCTTGTGTGAGCATGAGAGTAGAGAAGAGTAAATCACACATTTTGCTGTAAAAGAGACATCATATTTTGGTGGGTGTTTTCTGGAAGTTTACATGAGTTAAAATTAGATTTTCAGTTACTCTGTATACATTTTGTCCTTTTTCATTCAACATTGCCTCTTTCGTCAAGTTCAAATTTGGCATGTAATGTATAGTAGACTGGCCAAATGAAAACAGAAAGTGGTAGAAAGCGAACCACAATGAATAATGTGACCGGAACAAAAAAGAAAAAGTGCTCACATCTCTACTGGTTTCAGGGCTAAACGCCAACCATAAACAAGCAAATGCAGTCCAACAACTAAAAGAATGAAAAATATTCTTTTTTTATTTTTAACACAGTTGTTGACTCCTCTTAATAGATTCGCCCGAACACACTTGCTGTTTATCAGGTTTCACCCTGCTCAGAAAACAAGAATAAAAAAACTTTGAAAGGCCACTACTATTTGTTTAACCACAAAAGTGGACTGAAAATAAGAAATTTCACTGACAGAAATTTGACTTACCGGGAGTATGGGGAAAAGAATCCTGAATTTCAAGAAACTCTGTGGAAGTAGTTGTTGTCAGTTCAAGGTCAGTGTCTAGTGCACTGTCTGCATCGTATTGAGAACGCTGTCTTGGAATTCCCTTCCCCTCCAGACAAGGCAATAGCGTAAACAAAAGCCTTTTTACTGTCTTTGATTTTCTAAGGGCACAAGGTTGCCAAACTTTAAGACCAGAAGTGGAATTATTTCTAAGATAGGAAATCGAATCCAAACGTAAAATACTCTACATCTTATCTAAAAACATTGTAATTGATAGATTCAGTAGTATCGCGTACTTTGAGTGAGACACTTAACATATTTCAAGACGTAAATCAATAATATTTTTAAATAAAAAAATCAAGAATCAAGTATTTAGTTCCTAGCGTTCCTATCATAGCATGTAATCAATCTGTCTAGTATTTAGACACTCTGTTAAGCGAAATCACTTTATGAACCGTTTAAGGAATATTTCGTGAAAATTGGTCATAAATAAAAAAACTGAATTCAGCCGAAATTGAAGTCAAGTTCATTAAACCCACAAAAGACGATAAATTCGTGAATAGTTCAATATGGGCATTTTTCAGTAACAAAATAACTTCCATGTTTATTGTTTTTACAAAACCGCTTATGTTTAATTGTGTTGTACTAATGTCACTACGTCTCAGAATGTTCCAGATCACATCGACTGTTTTTTTGACCATCTTGTGTAAAAAATAATACAGCTCAACAATATATATATATATAGATAGATAGATAGATAGATAGATAGATAGATAGATAGATAGATAGATAGATCAGTTTGTTTGATATAACAATTAGTTTATTTTGTGATATTATAAAATTGAATAATGTATTGTATGATAAAATTGTATATTGCAGCTTATTTATTAAAATATTGTGTGAGATACGTATTGCGCAATAATGGTGTAATTGGGGAAAAATCCGTTTCAAGGCCCTCAAAATAAATAAATAAATATAACAATTCTATTATAGACTGTAGCTTTGTTTAAAAATTAATTACTTTGTATATAAGTCTCATATTCAAACTCTCCACGTGGGACCGAGAATCTAGATTATAAAATATTTTGAATGTTGTAATGTTGCATCCTTCGTTCCGCTGCTTACTGACCAACAAACACAAAGTTTGACTGTCTCTTAGACGCAGCCGGTTGTCGTTTTCTCTTTAACAACTATTAGAATAGGATTCTTGTGTCTTCTTTTTATTGCAGGCAAAAAGCCCACCGACAGATTCAAGTCTAACGACTGCAGTGTGGTGAGAGCGAAGACGATGCGTGGATGCAGCACTGCTCACTTCCTGATTTTCCACCATACCACCACCAGAGGATATCAGCCCCCTTTCTCTCCGTCGCTCTGCTCCCTTTCCACACAACAAACCCAAATCATTTCATTTGTGCTCCCCTGGCGCCCTACCTCGAAAAAACACAGCTTATGTGTATTTAGGAAGTACATTTTCAGCTCTGAACATCGATTCATGGTTTGTAATGAACAACTGACGCACATTCTAATATAACCCTAATTCTGTTAATGTATTTGTTTATTTCATTAGTTTTGTTTTCGCTTGTTTAGTTGTGTTTGGCCTTTGATGCTGTAGAGTTTCACACGAAGAGAAAATACCTAGTATTACTACACACATATGCAAAGAGTCATTTTATGAAATGTACGTGACCATGTGTACGCAGTTTATACTTTTAATCACCATTATGTTAATCACTTGCCGAACAGAGCATAATCAAAATCATGGAAACCATTAAGTGAATGTTCGAAAAAGCCGGTAAGGTATAATTTTCAGTACTAAATATTATTTTTTAATGTGAGATCATTCTTCCTTTGATCTATTTGACTACAAAGTGTTGTTTTTAAAGTACCGATGGTGGAAGTACACAGACTTTTAAATTAAATATATTTTCTTGTTATACAATGTGCAGTACTAGAAACACACCCCTAATAATAACAACAAAAACAATAATAACAATATTAATAATACTAAAAACAACAGCAGCAGCAGCAACAACAACAACAGCAACAACAACAACAACAACAACAACAATAATAATAATAATACATCGTTATCGTTATGTATAACATTGTATGCCAATAACATCCCTTAAATTGTAATGCTCATATGTAAGCATTGACATACTATTAACATATAAACATGTATAGCACATGCGTGTGTGTGTGCGCGCGCGCGTGCGTGTGGGTGTTTATCTTGTGACATTACCATTACCAATTGTCATGAATAAATATAAAAAAGTACAGAACAACAACATAAAAACGCGTCAGCTCAATAATTGTACTTAGTACAAATTCTCTTTGTCGTTACCGTTAGCGTTAGTCATTTTACATAAATATAATATTATGTCAGTCTACATAAGTATAATATTCACTATTATTGTCAGGTTACATAAATCTGCAAGCACATGTCTTATGTTTAGTCTTGAATATAAATCGCTTTAACAGCACCGATAATGCCGTTAATGTATCTTTCCCTACGCCTAATATATGTTAAACTAATGAAAATACTTTCAGCTGTATAGCAAACGGATTGGGCCCCTAGCATGCATGAATGCTGTTTCTTGTGCGAGCATGATATATTGAAGCCGCACGGTGGAATAAAGTCAGCGATCGGTGTTCATAAAGTTGCGGTTCACATCCTAACGAAATCAAGGAGACCCAGCCAGCCTCTCGTATTAAGCATTGCAGCATACTTCTGTGCTATAAACAAAGAAACCAGCCATACCTTTGAAAGTGACCCTTTGTTATCGCTTGATTTTTGACAGAAATGCCATCATTTCACTGCGCGTACCTGTGGCTCTAATATGAAGGGAAGCAGTCTCTTCGAACTTTTGGAGACATAAAGGCTCTACCTGTCCTCGTTGCCAGTATAACGTGCGACTCGCGACGAGAGAATACAACCATTGGTGGTTTTAGAATTATATGAGCTGAGAAGCACGGACGGGCCATTGCGTTGTGCAAGGCCCTGAGAGGAAAAAAGGAGGGGAACCGCAAAGGTCTACGATGTTTTAGATGGTCAGAAATGGCAAAGGCATGGTGTATCTGTGCATTTCCCCCTTTTTACTCATTTATGGCACGTCATTAACTCAAGCCGTCTAGACAGGGAAATAACACCTTGTTTGCCTGCAAACAAACCGTGGGCATTCAGTGTCCAACCCCCTATTTATTATTCACATGTCTCTGATGTCAAGGTCAAAGTGACTGCATAGTCACGGTCAAGGGTAAGACAATGTGACGTCAAAACAGAAGAGAAACCACTATCAAGTTATGACGAGTTACACATTTCACACATGTTGAAGGCTAGCCTCGAAAGTGTCGCGAGGCTATATTTTTGCGCGGTTAGTGTGTGAAAGCACAAGTTTATAAATTAGATATACGGATATATAAAAGTCCACAGAAAATAATATGTAATAATAATAATAATAATAATAATAATAATAATAATAATAATTTTATATGTGTGTGTGTGTGTGTTTGTGTGTGTGTGTAGTTATAGGTATATATATACCTATAAGTACTATACTAAAGAGAGAGACAAAATAATGTAATTCATATTACGTGATCTGTTGTATATTACGTTAAAGTTTAAGAAACATATATATGTTACTGACTAATACAAGCTATAATGTAAGAACGTAATTTGTTAATTTGTATTTGTTCTCTATAGTTAATCGTCTCTGATGACTATACTATATGAGCTAAATATAAGCCATAATATCCACATGCACCGTGTTTACGTATATTTATTCATGCAGAGAGGGAGGGAGAGAGAGAGGGAGAGAGAGAGAGAGAGAGAGAGATACAACCAAAAGTATATAAACTATATGGTTTGCTGTAGGTAAACAAGCAAATATTACGTTGAAATTTCTAAGAAGCATGTGCATGTTGATACTGAACATATGAATAAGTACATTTAAATGTACAATTACGAAATTTGTAGTCTCGGTTATGTTCTCAGACCATACCTGCGTTTGCCATTCGTATGTGATCTCTTCTGTGATGCTGACATGGATGAACATGAGACAGGTGTCATCCTATTGGTAAGTGGTGTTGTAACAGGCCCATTGCGCAGAGGTACATTTGTAATGGAATCTAAGGCTGAACTTTTTTTTTTTAACTAATTCGACCTATATTGTAGAATCGACCGCAGGCCTGTTAAAGCGCACCGGGCAGTTTGCAGATACGACCCAGGTTAATTCTGTCGCAACAAAAATAATAATAACCGATACAAAAAACAAACAAAACGGAAATAGGTACGATGAAGCCATGATATAAGGCTACGGACTAGAAAAACGCAAAGAAAAAACTCACAAAACTAACTGCAGTTATCATGAAAATATATGCAATTATAATGCAGTTTAAGTAAAATGTGTCCTATATAAATGCAATTATACTGCAGTTTATTATGCAGTTATACATGCAGTTTCTATACAGTTTGCTGTTCATGAAAACATGCATTTTTGTGCCCAAAACCTGCATTTAACTCGTTTTACCCTCATGGAAGATTCCCCTTTTTCTTGCTTGTTTATAGTCGTCACCCATAAAATAATACTGATAGTTATAATCGGACGACTCATATATTCCTATGTAAAAGGTATAACGAATGTGCTCAATAATGATAGATAACACAAACTTTTAGACCCTGATGGGTCGTGAACAGGTACGGCTCAAAATGCGCAAAAAAAGGAAGAAAATCAAAATCTGGAATACAGATAATTGTTTTGAGAAAGAGCAATCTATAAATCAAGCTTTAAAATCTTTTCTAAGGTGATCTTAAATGTGTTGAACAATGGAAAGTGCAATAGAGCGGGTGTCTACAGATAAAAATTAGTGGTCTCGTAGTCACTTGGCCCTAAATCATATCTAAACAAAAAAAATATCTGTGTAATATTGGTGACCGTATACAGACTAAATGGCATATAACCTTATGACTGTTGGAAATTAGTTAATAGCTGGGCTATACACTTTCCCAGTTTTCCCAACACATCTCCATAACAGAGCGAAACCAGTAATTAAAAGTTGCCATGGTTTAAATATTCAGATATTAGCCATTATATTCGGATATTAGTTAAGGTAAACGTAACCATTTACTATCTGCAGTACAACTAAACCAGGATTTATCATTTGATGCATGACAAATCACGATACTGAATAATAACTGACACAGATTTATAGGTACTGCCAAGGTAGCAGAGAAAATGCAATGATTTCCTTTGTCATGATTTATTTAAAAAAAAAAACACGTCTCCATTCAGTACTTTAGGAATTAAACACCACAATACAGTTCACATACTGCACAAAAGAGGAACAGACTTAACAAGGTGTGTGAACAGTTCCAATGCTTTACGATATATAATTCTATATATAAAACAAGAAAGATTGTGCATTTACGTGTAATGCTAAATGTTTGAATTGCTTACAATCATTCCAGTTGCATGGCAGAGACATACAATTCACTGGTAAAAAGGGACACACAGGTGATCTTGAAACATTCCATATTACAGCCCTGTCATTCGCAAGAATATGAATTAAATAATATAGGCATTGCACTGTACAATTAAACATTAGCAGCCTGGTTTACCCTCGGCATTAAAAAGTAATGTATCCCACAGTGAAGTAACACATAGCTTACAAACTCGAAGGCTTATTTGGAGCAAAAATTGGTATCTCCCTTGATGTAAAATGCTTAATGTTCATTTCAGAGAGATTCTCATATTGTTCGTTTGCTGTAGTCACTTGAGTTTTGTTCAAGTTCTCGTTCAGCCTCGATTTCAGATAAGCCTTTGCTATTTGCGTTAAAAGTCCTTGTGTGTTTTTGGTGATTTACACAAAAAAGGAACAAACGTGGAAAGTTCGCGTTTTCTTTTCGTAACTGAAAGATGGCACAAGTATCCCTTCGAAACTCAGATATCGTTTTAAATATTATATATTTATATATGTACATTCATAAAAAGGCAAAGTTGAAATTATTTTTTCAGTCTTTTTTCACAGTTTTAGGGCATTGCCTATGTCCCCAAAAGCTTAAGCGTTAGCGGTTGTGTCGTCGGGGTGCTTGTTTTTAAATTAAATAAAGAGGAACAAGACTGGGTGGGATAGGATATGAGCTCGTGTGCATGTTCTTCATTCGTGGTTTTCTGAGAAGAGGTAAATATCAAGACTGTCAGGAGCGCAAGAAATTCCGCTGGACATTCCATTAAGTGTGCATGTGATTATTCGCCTTGGATTTGCTGACGAATTTCTTTTCTTTTACCCGGCGATTCTGGAACCAAATAGTGACCTGCCTCTCCGACAGGTTGGTTGTTGCCGATATGCGTCGCCTTTTGTCTTTGGTAATGAATTTACTGGCAGCATACTCTTTCTCCAGCTCCTTCAGCTGGATCTTGGTGTAGGGAACCCGCTTCTTGCGACCTCGCCGATAACTGCTCACCTCAGGCTGCAACGGGACAACATCTGCAAAAGACAACAGCAAGAAATTTCATTTACAGATGAAAGGTTTCTCCGACACTTTCGTATTGAAAATACAACTACGAGAAGCTGTATTAAAATCGTTATTTAGATAAAACGAGTTTACTCACACAAACCTCAGACTGCTGAAGTATTAGTTATTTTCCATGTTAAAATATCTGGTTTCGGTGTTCCCTTACATTCGGGTCTTAATATATGTTTCACTTGATTATAACATTGCATGAATCGGAAGAATGAATAAGAAATGAGGTTCCTTTATACATATGCCGGTCTAATGCAACACAGATTATAAAGTGATATGACAGTTGATTCAGTTGATTCAAGTAAACAGTGTCCAACTGGAATCGGTGGGTGGCAATAACAATACGTTGTTGACAACGCAGATTAAGCAAAATCCAGCTTGCTCTGGACATCAGAGAAGACTGCCCGCTTGACTGAATTTTAATGCAAATGATCGCACCTGCACTTTACAGCCAGATTCACAAGTAGCAAAATACTGTAAATACTGTAAATAAAGGATATCCCAACTTTTTCTTGCAACAACCAAAACCAGGAAGCCCTACTCAAACAAAACACCGCACATTTGCATTCCAATATGGCCTACTCAGCGTGGAGGTAAAACAAGGTAAAGGACGAAGTTCACCTGCCATTATATCTGCTTGAGCAGCAAGTACGTTTAGTTAAAAGCCAATGACAAGGTTTTCGTCATTAAGAGGGTAGTTAATAGATGGTTCTTTAGTTTACAATATGTTACTGTTTCGCGGATATGGCGAAACTGTGGAGAAAGGCGACTTATGGGTTGTTACAAGAAAATAGTCACTGCTTTATTTGTTATCTCATCGAAAGGAACAGGACGAAGGTAATGAAAATACTTTCCAATGGTCAATACTTTTTCACGACTTTTCTGTCGTAACGGTGTTAATAGAGATCCTGCATGCTCTACAAGTGCGCGTGCGCCGTGAGCTACTACGTGTGATGGTCAAGCTGTCTGTCTGTTGGTCTATCTCTCTGTCTTTCTGCTCCCGCTCACTTTGTGAGGATTCTCAAAAGCTTCTTTAAATGGTAAATATTCGACGTTGCCTAGAAGTGTCCTAAATCCACCAATAAATATAATAGAGGTCCTTGTGCTCTTTGAACACCATTGTTTTGTTCAGATGTCTAATTGGATAACACTGGACTTTAATTGCAATCCATTGTGCAAATATACATTTTTCTTCACAGGTGCAAAGGGGAAAAACAAACTAGTAAACTTGGCTTGCATGCATCACATTCGCTAGTCAGTGAAAATTGTTCAATGGCATCTGCAAAGCGTCCAAAACACATAGTAGGACTATTGCTCCTCGAACACTGCTGACAAAGATCCAACAATTTATAGGCGCAGGACAAACAGGATTCGCCTTATTATTATACAAGCAGAGCAAAGGCAGTCTGTGTTGTCATCGCCAGCTCTAATCTGCAAGGCTGAACGACTTCAATTGCAGACGTTTTGTGACTTTATAACGTTCAACTTAATGATGAATACATCTATGTATTCTCACGTATCACACAAATTACGGCTCATTCTGTGTAACATTACTTTTTACGTTGAACGAGAACCTCTTAGCCATAGGGGCGATTGATAATTTAACATTCAGAACAGTCAACAACAGGCCAAAATAATATGAAGCTATACAAAAATGAGCCTGACAATTTAATATGGTTTAGAGTGCTGCTCTTTAAATGGTTTTGTATGTTTGTTTCATTACCCACTTCTTTTTTCACAATGTAATTAAGAAGAGTCATTTCCATTGCAGAAATATCCATTATGCAATTACGCGAGTGTGTAAAATGACATTAAGGAACACATACCTGGAAAAGGAGATTTCCAGAGATGGGACGACTGGGTTTGTTCCTTAGAACAGTACACCTGCCCATCCCAGCCATTAGACAGAGCCCAGTGCTGGTAGCCCTCCATTGGAATCAGGGCGTCGTGTCGTGGCTCGGGATGCGCGCTAATGCTGGGCATTACAGACACGTCCAGATACCCGGGGACTGTCTGGTACGAACCAGCGAAACTGGGGTAAAAAGCGAATTCCTTGGCCCTACTGGAGAGCTCCTCGTTGGGCAAGGCTCCGCTGGGCTCGGCATACTTTTCCGCGGGGTGATACGAGCAGGGCTTCTGCTGCAGATTCATATTGTGCGAGTGCGAGAGTCTGCAGCCGTAATAAGGGTTTCCGAATGGGTAGCCGTAGCCAAGAGAGGCGCTGGATGACGTTTGGGGCGCGGGGCACTGTCGTCCCGCATCAGGAGAGGATATATCCGAATAAACGGAGCCCTGGTGGGTCGCGATGGTACCAGAATGTCGCCCCAGTGCGGGGTGCGAGATCAGGTCCCTGCAGTGGGTGGCAGGGCAATTCCCGCTCAATCCCTCCATGGTCTGAGTTTTATTCGGGCTACTTTCATTCGGACTTTTTTCGTACACGTACATCAAGGTGTCCGCCCAGCGTGGATGCAGAACCAGCGAAGTCGTCATATCACGGGCTGTCGATGCTTTTTAAAAGTCGACTTCTCCAAGACGATGCCTCATTTTCCAACTACAGTTTTACACGCGCGCATGCGCACGCCGACCCATTCGGTGTGTCCGGTTCATTAAAGCGCGAGCACGTGATATGCTAACGACCCCGGGGAGAGAGGAACTGTGAGGCGGCTGGAAAAAATCCCTTTAAATGCGTGCTGGCTCAAGTTTCACTGCTTACTTCTCTAGCTGTATGCCCGAGCACATTGGCGGATAGCCCCCAGACAACCGCCCTTAAAGGGGAAAGGCAGGGGCAACTCGAGTTAAGGCAGACGAAAACAACCCAGCGGATTTTAGCCGACAATCATGTGCGGAACGCAGGGAGCAAAGAAGCTGGCACTGATTTTGAACTTGATTTGCTGCACTAAGAATTGCATTCAGGGCATTAAGCATCTGTGGCATCAAATAGAAGTACGATGAGTTTAAAATCTCCACGTCCATACTACAAATAACACGAGCAAATAGTTTGCTGTCCGTTCGGAATGTATAACAGACGCTTCCCCTTGCCATACTTAAAAAAAAAAACACAAGACACTTCAGATGGTGAAAGACGATGTAAGTGTATAATTTCAGTTTGTAAATTCTCTTGGCAGGCTTTCACATTTTATTGCAACCATTTTCATGAAATAAATATTCTATTTTTTACGTAGCTAATAAAACGTGAATAATGGCTAACAATCTAATAAATTAATAACCTATGCAAAGTAACTTTCAGAACAGAACGTACATCGACATCTTTATTAATCTGTCCGCGTATTAGAGGGTATTAAAAAAGGTTCATATTTTAATAAATGCATTGTTGATTTTTGTAGTGTGTGACAATATTGCTGTCGCTCAAAAAGTGTGAAAACAAAACTCCAATCCCAGTCTTCGCACCTATGCAATGCAAACATAATCTTCGAGGTTTAAGCTATATTTTGATAGAAGTGATCAGGTAATTACGTGTGCTACGTGCCTGCTCTGTGCTGATGTCTCACAATGGTGTACCAACAGCATATCATATTAGACCTAATATATTTACACAGAAATAGATAATGGTTTAAAGCGTTGTCAGGGGTTTTGAGGATAAAGATTAGAAGGTATATATTTATTATTTTAGTAAGTTATTTGCAACATGAATAGGTTGAATTCGCCTTATTTTCGGGGTTGCTTAATCAGTCTTAGCGTAGCTTATTGCACAATCGAAAATACTAATTTTAGACGATTTCCTTTTTCCTTATTTTCATTCTTTATTTTGTTACATGTTCTTTTTTTCTTTACCTTCCATTGTAACTTCTGTTGTACAAGACGTAGGTGCGTATATTATTCATAATCTAGGAGCAATATGGGTGTGTAGGATACAATAGCCAATTGCAGTGTAGTATTTAGGCATTTCACACATCGTACAGCACTACAAAAATGCAACGGATTGCATTTGTTGCAGAAACTAATCCAGCGCTGACGAATATGGAGGGCTCTCACAAATGACAGTTGCGCGGAAGTCCAAGGTCAAGGTAAAGAAGGGCAGACACACAGGGTCGTAATCAGGGTCTAGACAGACAAGAATGAACTTCACACTCGGCTGCATGAAAACATCGGCGCAACTGAACGACTTGCTTTTCGTGGGTTCATGTATAGTAGGTCTTTTTGACTCTTTGAGTCATTGTGACTTTTAAAAACAAGTGTACATTAAGACAAACATGACGTACAACATACTAAGACCCTGACAATCCATGTTTGAAATGTGAATATGAGTTATTTGCCAAGCCCAGTTCAGCAATCGAAGCTATTCATTTACATGACAATAAATTCTATTCTTTAAGCTAGTTTTTTATTGTGAATCGACGATCATTAATTTGGAAACGTCAACATGTATGACAAATGGAAAAATATATAAATCAGCCCTGCTCACGTCAGTTGTCTGGTGTACAGACCAAAACCAAAGAATTACAGTGGCCTTAACTGCAACTTTGTTAAATAAAGCTTGTTGCTCTTTATGCGCATGAGTCTATTTTTACGTTTAAATGAACTCTCCGTTTTTGTTTGGAAACGATTTTAAATGACTACTCTCGTTTGTAATATAAATGTTATTACAAGAAATTCATTCACTTTTGTTCTATTATTATTTAAATTGTTAACAATAGTATAACGTTGATAGCGCCTTTATTAATGAACAATGTTGCATTCAATAAAATGCCAGATTTTGCGTGAAGTATATATAACCATTTAATTATAAGCCGAAATCTATAATTAAGCGGAATGGCAGATAAAACTTGTTTTAGAGTTTTTAATCCCGATAGACTATAGGTATTATCTTCTCTGTTTCTGTTATCTAGGAAACTGCTGACGTCTCTCTACTGCCATAATTACAGTCACAGTCTACTGGCTGTGGTCTCAATATGAATAGCAAAGTATAACTGGGGTAAGATTTACTGACTTAACACAAAGTATAAAGTGTGCTGCAACACAGTCTCTCTCTATTTTACTCTTTTTCTCTCTTTTTCTGCGCTCCTTCTTATCTGCATTTCTTCATTACAGTTAAATCCCAAGCACGTTCTCTTCAGACAGGCTCTTGCAGGTTTAAACAAAGGTTTAAATATGACTAGAGTAACGGTGTTGGGTGCTGCAGTACAGGCATAACCTAATCCATTTCAGTCAATCAAATGAAAAGTTTTCAGAAATAGATCATAAAATACTTTACATGTGGACGAAATTGTCCGTTTAACTCCAAAATATAACAGTTAAAGAATGGGGTGAAAAGTGAGGGCATTTGGGCATGTTTTGTAGCTTTGCGCCATTTCCAAATACTCTGTCATCGTCGCTGATATGTGTCGTTCAGGCAATTTATTTTAGTGGAGAACGAAATGGGATTCACATTTAAAGCATTCCCTGAAATGTTCATCTGTGCTGAGATCTGGTTTCTCGTGACCAAACTAATTCACTGAATGATGAATAAATAACAAAGTTGACAATAATTTTTTAAAACTTCTGTTGAAAATTCGCCACAATGAGAATTAAATGAACATGTAACAAAATGTATTAGAATAACGTCCATTTTAAGTTTAAAATAGTTAATACATACAGATTGGAAGTAATAAAGACAGATCAGACAAATGGTCCTTAAAAGAGGCACTAATGATGTATTTTTTTATCCTGTCATTCATACAAATTTCACCTTCCTTTGGCTGTAGTGTTCCATCATATCCAATATAAACCAGACTGTCGCCAGTTACGTGTTTCCTGTTTTGAGGAGAGGAAGAAAGCAAGCAGGTCATACACGGCATAGTCTGTGAGTCGGAGCGACAGACACCCATCACGAGTGTCGTCAACTGCTGTGCGCACACACACAAAACCGATTGCACCATTTCACAAATTGGTTGCAAATAAAATACATGTTTTTCGAACGAAAAATTGACAGATTCCAAACGCAACAATTCTCTTGATTTCTGTTTTTCAACAGTGCTGTTTTTTCTTTTCAAAAGAAGACTTCGACATTAGAAAAATTGGGAAGTTTAGCTGTTGGTGATTCGGTTGTCAACCTGGTTAAAGTTGCCCCGACCTAGCCCTTCTAAAGCCTGACCATGCTGGTGCCGGTTTCCTCTGTGTGCATATGTGTGTGTTCAGCCTCTACACATGTGATTGTGACATACACATATTACACACAAACACACGCATGCACACACACACACACACACACACACACACACACACACACACACACACCACACACACACACACACACACACACACACATACACACACACATACACACGCACGCATACAAGATTGGCATCGAGACTGCAGGACACAGGACGAGCACTGAATATATTTATTGTCTGTGCAGAATATGTGATATTTGATATATTCGCGTGTGTGCGTATGTGTCCACTCTCCACACATGTGATTGTGATGTATACATATTACACACAAACACACACACGCGCAGGCGCAGGCTCGCACACACATACAAACCTACTAGATTACCACCGAAAGCAGGTTATGGGACGAGTATCGAATATAGTTACTGTGTGTGTGCATGTGTGCAATGTGTGTACATATCCACTCTCTATACATGTGATTGTGTTAAACACATATTACACATATGTTTCCCACACCAGTACAAACTACCCATATATACAGTGCTAGTCGTTGATTAGCATTTTTGCTGCACATCTCACGTAACCAAACTATCATAGATATGATCAGCCATTGTGATTCGCAGGGGCTCGTTTCTTAAACTGTCTTTGCGCTTTATGATATAATGGATTATGGATGATATTACGATTATTTGATAATCCTACTAGAAACTTTTTAACGCGTAAGAATGTTTGTCACGCCCGCACATCTAATTTACAAAAGTGGTTCTTTACAAAAGAACTTAATTGGTACAGAAATGTAATCCTTTTGTGACATTGCTAAAAAATCCTTTTGGCACCTTTGTTAAAAGTATGGAGTGTAACCGCATGCTACCGTGGCAGTACCTTGCAGTATTAAACAGGCCTGTGTAATGCGCTCTTGGCTCACAAGGGCCACACCTTTTGCCCGTGCACGCACAATTCTGCAGAGGGAGGGGAGATCGTTCGTCTTGCAAGGGGGAGTGAAAACGAGCTCTTATAAGTAACTGAGATGAATGTAGACCCCGTGATCAAGCCCGTCAATAATTATGTGCGTATGAAAATGTTATACAGTACGCAGTGTTCCCACACCCAGGGGGCACTTTGGAAAGTGTGATGCAAGAAACGTAGAGAAAGAGAGCGAGAGCGAGATATAGAGAGAAAGACAGAGAGAGAGAGAGAGAAAGAGAGAGAGAGCGAAAGAGAGAGAGAGAGAGAGAGAGAAAGTAAGAGGTGTGTGTGTGTGTGTGTTTGGGGGGTTAACACATATACACATATCGCTTCCTGAAAAAGTAATGGTTTAGATTTGATTCATACATTTCTCATTTTTTAAAATGAGGGCAAGCGTATTGCGTCAAAATGATAAATCAACACATGCGAAAAACACGCAGGATAGATCCTATGATTGATCCACAAATTTATCGCGCGGTAGCTAAACCAAACACTGAGCTCTGCGGTAAAAATGGAGGCCGTCATGCAGCACAGCCTGGAAAGAGAGTTCAGATGTGTGTGACTAGACCCCCTTCTAACAATATAATAGCAAAATGGAGCGACTTGCTTTAATATTTTTATATTTATATATAAATATATATTATTTTATATAACTAGAACAATAAAACAGAATATATGATAGACGTGGTTACATTTATTAGAAAATAGAGTAGCCGAATGCAGCCCAAAATACTTCCTATCAGTTCACCGCTCCACGTCTGAGAAAAAACTGTGGATTTCATTAAAATATTTTTCAGGCTAATTTTCAAGCTCATTTTTCCAAGATCATTCCATAGACTGAGTCTATCTTTTTCAGTGAATTCATTAATCTTATTTGGTTGACTAAAACAATTAGAGATCCTCGGCGCAACAATCCAGTCCCAGGCTAAACGTCTCCCCCACTTCCAGACATGTCTAGTCGGAAGTCCAAGTTCAAGTTAAAAGAGGCGCTCGATTACTCTGGCTAGACGTGTTGATTGCCGACGGCCTGCTGCTATTGCATGTTTTGGAATATTGAAATATTTTCTATTAATACTTTTAGAAATTAAAGTTACTAGTTGAATAAATATATGAACAAATCACAATTCTAGCTTCCTATTACAAGTATTAAATTTGCTTCATTATGTATTTCATTAAACAGCAAGTAACAAATAAATAAGAAAGCCAATAATAAAATAGATAAAGCACATCTATTTTTTCTTAACATCTAATTTTAGGCCTCTACTTTAAGGCTGAATTGTACATCTCTCAGAAGGAGAAATCTTATATGTAAAAGGTGGCTATTCACTAGGTAATACATGATACGTGTGTAGAAGAGAGGCTTTTATTTTATGCAGTTGCCTCAGGTGTTGCTCTAAGAGCCCAGACTGGAAGCCCGATCTCACCCAGCAGATCGGCCAGAGAGATTCAGTCAGCCAGACCATAGAGGGTATTTCATGCATCGATATGTGTCATTGGCAGGCCGGACTCTACGTTAAAATCAGGTATTTGACCATCGTGCTTTTCTCAAACTTCGCGGGTTTTTAAATCCTATTTTATTTTTATGACATATATGTGCCTGTCTTGTATAGTTCAATAATATTTATCTCCGTTTTCTTAAGGGAAATCTATATAACGTCTTTACAATAGAGCGTTAATCATCATATAAAGGACCAAAGAAACTACTACAAAATGGTAGCCAGCCTCTATACTGCTAAATTACAATGTGCTATTTGAGTTTTGTTGTACATATATATATATGCTTTTATTATTGCAATTTCTAAACACGAATCTGGTGACAGTTTACTTATATTTCACATTAAAGTATGGTTTGTGTCTTACTTTTTCAGAAATGTCATTTTTTTGTACAATGTCAGATGCTTGACTCTTGATGTTCCACAAAACCTTTATTTACCAAGTAGCCGTACCGCTACCCAACGCAAATATAAGGTATGCAGTTCTGGCTTATAACTAAATGTGGGTACCTTCAGAGCCTTTTTAGGACATATGTAAAATTTTACAACACAGCCATAGTACAAAGCATATTTTACAAAAAGAGCAACAAAGAGAGCAAAGTAGTAGTAGTAGTAGTAGTAGTAGTAGTAGTAGTAGTAGTAGTAGTAGTAGTAGTAGTAATGTAGTTAAGCAGGATAACTCCACATGATGATAATGATTATTATTGTTTTTACTAGTAGAAGTAGTAGTAGTGGTAGTAGAATTACGTCTGTATAATTTCCCTATAAACTTATAGATTCTTTAAATATTAAAATCCACGAAAAATATTACACTAAGAAGAATCACATTTCCCTAATTTGTGCCAGTTTGCCATTTTGCCAAGGCTAAGGCTATGTATGTGCGTGTGTCTGTTATGTAATATGTTCTGTTCCACCCAAAATGCAAGAAAACATAGAAATGCTTATTTTTTAAACTATATGTATTTTTGCAATCTTAATAAACTGCATGTTATCCGTGTTGCAGCTACTGAGACGTTTCACCTGTTCTGTTAAGCGTGTAATAACAGAGAGAAAACTAAAAACATGCTCTAAAAACATTGCAATATATTCTTTAATGCCTTAACCCATATTTCTTTTTGAGGCAATATACTTTGATCAATAGTTTTAACGTTGCAGTTAATTCATTCGTGAAACGGTCGGATTTGAGATTAACAGACAGTTTGCGACACGAAACTGGAAAAGCCATGCAAAATTGTTGCTCCCAATAAGGTGTGTGTGGGAGTGTGTGTGTGTGTGTGTGTGTGTGTGTGTGTGTGTGTGTGTTGTGCGTGTGTGTGTGTGTGTGTGTGTGTGTGTGTGTGAGTGTGAGTGAGTATGTTTTTAAACCAATTCGTAGCCACTATTTTGCATGGCTTTTCTAGTATCATATCTGGCTATTAACTTTGAAGTGCGACCACTGGTGCTAACTGTTCTTTTTGTAAGTGAAGGAATCCTTCCTCATTTTTCCTGGTAACTGACCACCTGCCAATTTATTTTTCTTGGTCACTGGATAAAAATGGAGTTCACATTATAAAAGTCTTGGGTGTCTTTTGCGTGCATGACTAGATATGACTTCAGGAGCAAAAACGTGACAGGTCAAGGTCAAGGTCATAGACGACCAATGACTGAGTGGACATTGCCTTCGATTTTTGGCTAATTTAAAATACCGAATTTAGCTGAAGGACGATTAAAAAGTTGCTATATTCTGTTTAAAATGTTAGTTCTTAAATTAAATGTTTGATTATGGAAACTACATATTACATATGACGCATGACTGCCTGATGAATATCTATGGATAATTTTAATCAAACACAATAACATAATTTTAGCTTAAATATCAAACGAGAAAAAGGAGCGATGGTCGTAGTTTACGCGGGAATGGTTTTCACCAAAGCACAGTGCGTTGCAGGCTTATAAAACTCTCAAAATCTCTGAATAAATCATCAAAAGGTTGAATATGCACATAAAAGGCAGAGCAATGACTCGTTCCTACTCTTTACACTATGGATGTTAAGCCTTTGAGAGTAAGTTACACGCTGCATGCTATTCTTGAAAGCAGTAGTGAAGTTTGAACCTCTTTGACCATGTTTAAGATAATGCCTCATTAATTTGTATGCATGCACAGAAAGAGAAGCTATAAAGAAAATATCATCCTGCAGATTCGTTCAAGAAAACATGGGTACAGCCCCAGACATGTATTAGGTGCACAAAACGAGAGCTAGAGTTCAAGTTCAAAGTCCTCTCCCAGACAAGATGGGTGAGCACGCTTGAAGACCCTTTAACCTCTTACAAAATAAATCACACATTTCCAAAATTCGCTGTGGAAAAATGCCCTCATGTTTGCCATAATAATTTTGCCTTATATAATTCTTATAATTCTATCCCGCTCTGCCCCCATATGTCAATCAAAAGCTCAGCAGAGGAATATCGATTGAATCAACAAGCACATTTCCAATTGTCTTAAATAATATGTCGTATGAGTATATGATGAAGACTTACCATTGAGATATCACACTCAAATAGTATATTGTCCATTTTTAAAAATTACATTATTATCCATAGGTCCGTTATAACCCAATTAATTTTCTTTTGACTATGTATTTCTCGTAGTGCGTTTTAGAGTAATAGGCCAGTGCGGACACGAATTTCCTTAAAATACTGTGCCTTTTCATTTGAACAACATTTTATATTTTACATTCTTGCTTTTAAATGTCCCCCATTTGCTTGTTTTATGGTCAGCTTTTTCAAATAATACAGTCCGGTAAAAATATATCTAAATAACGTGCAAAGTGTTTCACTTTTGCAGTCGCACTTTACGTTGAACTTCAGTGTGCATCTGGTACTTGAAAATAGAAGTTGCAGTCCAGAAACCTAATATTCGTTAGCATGAACTGGGGAACAACGAACGGTTTGATAGAGGAAAAACCTCGGATGTCACTCGTTTTTGGTTCACTTGCGACTATTTCCATATCATTTGCTTTTATATAATGCAGACTTGTGGTATTAATATTTAACTAAGGGAGTAGCTTATGCACGGTTTATTGCACTATTAAAAAGTTATAATTCTCTTTATAGTAAGTTGACTGTTCCATTAATGTTCTCTGCAAAGTCAGAAGTATTTCACGTCTATTATAAAGCAAGCGTTAACATTTCATTGTTCAAATTATATACTTCCAGAGGCAAGCAAAGTGGCATACAATCTCAACATGGTGTGATTACTAAAAAATATTGGCTCAAGTAAAAAATAAAAGTAGAAAAAACTTAAGTAAAGGGAAGAAAGAATAATACGTTTTTTTCCAGTATAGAGTTCCATATAACTGCCGTGGAGTTTCTACATACAGCGATATTACTATGGAAACTATTTATCATGCTTTACTCTTCTTTTATTCTTGTTAGAATCTACGTGGGATAAGTAAATAATAAAGTGCAGCTACTGAAACAAGCAAAATTACATCCCATCCCCTAAAACCTCTAGTAAAACTGTGAAGGACTATAATAAAGTCAATTTATTCTCGTTTAAAAATACGCAGCAACGCGAAAAATAAATAAAACACAAAAATACACATAAAAAGTAAATCAGAACATTTATTCAAAATATGTGGATTTAATATAGACAGTATATTAGCAGTATAATTGCCAATGTATCTGACCCGGTAACGTTGTTTATTTGGACAGCCGTATTTTTAACTGATGTTTATAAATTGTGGAAGACCCCACCGGTACAGAAATAATGTATACATGTTTATACTGTATAGGTCTAGTTTGGTAGGGTATCGCGTCCTTCTGATGAGCCTCGGTAATCTGCAAAAAACGAAAGAATAGAAGAAAAATAATTTGAAGATGGAAACCAGGTATGAACCCGCGTCCAGGGGCGGAACAGACATAAGATAAATGTTCCACCCCGAACTTCAGCGAATCATTTTAACTACGCTTAATGTGTACGCCTCAAGTCCTCCAACCGCTTTTACTGTTTTAATTGGTGTGTTTAAAGACCCATTCTAGTTTGGATAAAAGTTGTTTTTCTCAGGCAATCCCTCTATAAATACAAACTATATACAAACCAAATGTAATTTGAAATTGCAGCTTTTTTAATGAACGTACTCCGAGAGGTTATGTGGCGGTGAAGAAACCTCATTTCGTAACTTTTCATCCTGCGTGGGATTTTATAGAGATCCCTGTAGAACTGGAGAGTTTGTGATTTGAAATAACTCTTTATCAAAAGAACGCCGGACCGAGGGTTCTTAATTAATACCGCTTTTAATTGGATAATTAATGCATGCAGGGGCTGTAAAATGATTTGCATCAGTGAGACATTAAATGCTTCAGGGGAGTTTATACGGCTGTTGACCGAAGTAATTCAGATTCTTTGAACGCTGGACGAGACAATATGAATATGGCTTGAATTGTAAGCTTTGAGTGCGTAAATGTTGAGACATCTTGCCCATGCATTACGTGCCCATTTGAGACGGCGCCACGAAGATCAAAAAATGATTGCTGTATGTGTAAAGCTGGATAACTTGATGACAGGGAGTTATATTTTCAATTATTATTGTAATATTGAACAGTTTCAAAAACTGGGTATTGTTTTCATTTCTGGAGGCAAATATTGTGGTCCAAGTTTGCAATACATGTAGTTTGTGACCTGCAAGAAATCCCCCCATTTAGGTCATTCTGTTTCATTTCCCGACATAATAATCAAAATGGCTTGAGCTGGTGTTGTAGTTGGAGGGATGTTGCTAAGGCAAAGCTGATTCCGTCAATGATCAAAGTAAACCACCTATGTCACTGTTGCCAAAAATAATCATTCAGGCTCCTTCATTTCAAAGAGTGTGTTCATAATACAGAGAGCATTCAACACACCAACAAGAAAAATAACAACAGGACGAGACAAATTTACCATGCAATGTTCTTTATTAGCAAGAGTTAGATACAGTATAATGAGTGTTTTTCTCACTTTTTGGATTATACTATTAATACGAATATGAAAAGTAATGTTATTAAAAAGGAAGTGTACACACATTTTCAAGATATAGTGAGTAGCAAAAGAACAGTGCAAATACAAACAACTAAAAGCAACTGCTTTACAGTTTGAGATTAAATCAGCTATTTTTGAGGTCGAGATGGAGAGTTGCATTTTGACAATGAGGAGTCATTTGTAAATATATTGTGGTTGTGGTAGACTTGAGGACTAGCTCATCCAGGAGTAAGCCACACTTGGGCCTTAAGACACACACAGCACTGTTGCTTTAAAACACAACAGTCAAAAATGAGAGAGAAGATGGAATGGCCATCTATAATCCTAACTGTTTCTGCTTAAGTAAAATCCCAACACCACCAGTAACAATTAAATAAATCATTCTAATGGTAATTATCATCTCACCACCATCCCTGTGAAACTGACATCTTAGCCCCACAGTCTGATGTCAGGATGGTGATTTGAAGCAACTTATTTAGGTTGTTTCAGAATATTGAATATAAGAGCACACTTGGCAGCTCTGTGTTTGTCCAAACTACTATGAGTCTCTGGAGGCCAATCATCTGGATAAAGAGTATGATGATAAAAAGAAAAGATTGGAACATGCAGAGCTTTACATTGCCCATTTGTGAATGTTCCCCTTCAAAGGCTGTTCCAGTGCAATGGGCAAGCAGCTACACAGTGAGCATCTACTGCCATTCTCTCTAGTCTCACATCTTTCTTTCTTTCTTTTTTCCAAATAAATTGTCAGTTAATGGTATTTGCTTCTTTGTCTAAAACACCGTGAACGCTTTATACCCCTGAGGAGTGTTTGTGAAGTTAATCCACAGTTAGGAATCAAACAACTGAATGATATATCTCTTAATTTATGTCTCACAACTCCATAATTGAATCAAGATTGAAGTAACTAATATAAAAAGTAGGAGAAATACAATATTTTAGTATTGTTGTATTATAAGGGTACAACAGTGTAGTTCTAATAAATTCCAAAGTCATCATGGTTCTGCAGTAAATTTAATGTATATACAACAGCATTTTATAAAACTAATAAAATGAACATATATATTCTTTTTATGTACTCTTAATGGTCACAAGGAAAATGGTCACTATACTGTCAACCTGATTTTGGAGTTTATGATTTATTGGACTTTATAAACGTATTAGTTATCAAACTAGATTTGGAAACATTGTTTGCTGTATGTGTCATCTGAATTTTCAAAATATTGCCAGGAAGAACAACCATGAGAAGACTGTAAGGAAAAATAGAACAGAGGTTATGGTCCATATGGTGTATTAAAAAAAAAAAAAGGTAATTATAGCAAGGGACCTAATGGTAAAATATTTTGTCTTTATGCCCACCATATCAACTGCCCTGTGGTGTGACCCAGTGTCCTGTCTTGCTACATAGTTCATAACTAAAAACAAAAAAAAAATCAGATTAAGTGTGTGTGGTATGTGTGTGCTTAACCATTTCCAAACCTCTCACACACTTGATTTGATCAAATCAAGTGTGTTGCTGATAACATTTTAAATAATTTTATTAGATATCTGCATAGAAATATATGAGCTTAGTAAAACATCAAGAAAGAGTCAGTCAACAGGATCAAAGTAAAGAAAGAACTTCATGAAAGTTCTGCTGTTTTAATGGGAGAAAACATTTTAATTTGTAAATTACCTGATATTTTATTAATTTACACTGGTACCAGCCTGCAATATATGGTGTGACAGTGATATTTAGTAAAAAAAAACACATTGTTTCACATCCACACATCAACTTCTGATAGCATCATTTTCCAGCAACGAACTGGCCTATGGATGTTATGGATGTTAAAGTTAGCTAAGTTTGTTATTAAGTGTAGTTATGATACATGCATCTTAAGTGAATATAGGAGATAATATTACCTCACAAATAAGCTATAGCATCTTGCCATGGTGAGTTTCTTAATCTGCAACAACAGCTAATGCATGCTTTGAAGATTTTAGCTTTTAAATCAGCACTTTAATGTTTAAAGCATTGGGTGCAGTTATACAGGAAGCTGATTTATTAAAAACCAATCATGTATCTGTCACTTTTTCATTTTAAAGTACAGAAACTTTGTCCTAGCCTCCCTTGGCTCCTTACCACTCCTTCCCACAAAAGAAAGAGGACATATAGAGAGGATGACAGGACAGCTGATATCCTTGAAAATCATAAAGGTAAAGTTTGATAAACTAAGCCGAGGAGAATTTCTCAATATGCATTCCTCTCTGCATTTGCATCCTCATGAACTTGTGAAAGCTCACCAGTCCTATAAGCTCATTAGGCCTACATGTTGTTCATTTCTAGTTAAGTACAGATTTTTTTTATCAATGATTCATCAAAACAATATTTGTGTGGGCTTAGGCAGTTAGTTTCCCAGAACCCACTGCACACGAAAATAGCTGGAAAAGGAACAGACCATAAGCATAATTTTGAGGATCAGTCTAGGCTCCATTATATATATATATATATATATATATATACATACATACATACATATATATATATATATATATATATATATATAAAATGTGTGTGTGTGTGTGTGTGTGTGTGTGTGTGTGTGTGTGTGTGTGTG
>JBBPDB010000134.1:3530234-3566081 GCA_037974465.1 Brachypetersius altus
ACTATATATATATATATATATACATACATACATATATATATATATATATATAAAATGTGTGTGTGTGTGTGTGTGTGTGTGTGTGTGTTTATGTATAAAAAATTTACGCGGATTAATCGTACTACTTAATCGACTTCTGGCCACAGTTTCTCTGTACAATAAACACGAGAATGCGTTGCTTGGCCGAGTGATTGGGAAGTTTACCTTTAAAAATGGAAATATGGAACTGTAGACAGTTATCTACAATTCAGGCAATAAGGATTTTTGTATTATCCGAGTACTCTTGTAAAACGATATTTTACGTGTAAATATTTTCTCAGCACAAAGTGTTTAGAAGCAAACCCTTGGGTCTGTGTGAGAACAGCCCCTGATCCCAGGCTTGAGATACCTTGTATGCATGTGCACAGGGAGACTTTTAAAAATCATTAGTTCCGTCCCCCACCCAGTCATTTGTATGGGTGAAACAGGTGAGAACCGCGTGTAGTACGCCCCCCCACAACCCTGGGAAAACTCCCTCGCACCCCACCCCCGTTCCAGACCCCCAGATTAAAATGTTTCTTACCTCCATGCCTGTCTGTACATTGTCTTAAGCTGCACTATTTAGATTAACTTTGTTCTATCATTTCTATTGCTGAAACATTTTTTTCCTCAGTATATATTATTCTTCAGCAATTTTTGATTGTGACCATTATTGCACATTAACAGTACTTACCGCAAAAATGTGTGTGATTAATTTAGATTAATTCATCAGAGATATTGTAACTAATTTGACCATTTTACTCGCTTGACATCCCTAATATATGTACACAAGTATGTACATAAACTGTCACGGTCTGGTCAGTGGCCGGTTACTGCCACTGCTTTTATGTTGCCTTTTCTGTTCTGTTCAGGTTTTGAGATGCTTTTATTTTGACATTCTCTTTTCCTACCACGTGCCCCATTTGTTTTCAGCTGTCTTGTGTTTCCCGGGTGATTTAGTTCTGTATATATAGTCATCACCTCATTTACCCTGTTCCTGTTTCCCGTTTTCACGTTTGTTCTGGTTCCTGTAATCTGGAGGCCGCGAGGGAGTTTAGAGTGTGGGCTTCGCCGGCCCGCACTCTGACATAAACCAAATGCAGACCAAATATATTTTAGATGTAAAATGCATGGTTAAGAGCCAAAGGTGTGACCAGAACATCATGTGTGGGTTGGCATTTGGCTTATCTTGGGGGAACAAAAAATATCTATCCGTCCATCCACCCCCTTTTGTTATTTTGGGGTTGGGTGTCAAATAAAATTGTGGCAGAAATCATAACCTATTGTTCAACAATATTAGCAGAGTTAATGAAACTGTATTGTGCTGAGTTGAAATGAAATTGAAATTAAAGTGTTTAGGGGGCATATTTGTGGGCATATTTAGGGTTTAGGCTAAAAAAAGGCAGTATTGTACAGTATTGTTCAGCAGAATGGACTGAGAATGCGGTGCACCTTACATGGTGTTGCTTGCAGCTGAGCTGGGCTCAACTGTGGATCCAGCAGCTTGCAGAGCAACAGAGTTTGAAGATGTCTAGTTTTAAATAAGCCACATATGCATTGCTTTTGGTGTTACCAACGAGAAAATAAAAGAAGAATGGAACTTAGGTGATGTTTTAATTAAAGAATGCAATCAACAGCTTCAAAACGTGCTGCCAAATCCGTGGCGAAGTGAACAGTGCAGCAGCAGCACAGTGCTGTCTAGTGGAGGAGGCACTGAGGGATTCGTCCCCTACTCAAACAGACCAATTGGACAGCAGTTTGAAATCCAAATATTTTTTTCTCCAGAGTTTTTTCTGGGGTGGATCCGAGTGCCTACCCCTCACCTCGTAGTAACGCCTCTGTCTAGAGCTGAACTTCCCATTCTAATAATCAAAGAACAGAAGTATGTACTTGACATACTCCGTACTGATAAATGTCCAATCACAATGTTCACCAGAAAGCACACCCCTAATACTCTTGCAGACCAATTGCATTTGCTTCATGGTCCAGTTTTCGTAGCCTTCTCCACTACGAATTTAGTCTTTTGTGCGAAACACAAAATATAAATACGAACAAAACACAGATGTTATATGTATTTTATTTTTAGATATTTTCTGCAATGGTGTCACTCTAAAATACACGCAAACTGATACAAACCGGGTCCAGTCATCAGGATACTTCCACTGAGAAGATCGATGGTGCGACTTCTGACCAGGTTATGCTGCAAGCAGGATACATATTTGTATTATTTTGTATTAGCATTTAAGTTTCTCTTTAATATATTGTAATTATATTTCACTGACTCATAGATGTTTCAGGGGCACATTTCACAGTTATTCACTACTGTATAACAGTGTCTGTGATAAATAAAGAATCTTGAATAATAAGCCATAAAATAAATACCAAGCAGACACACCATATAGCAAAATAAAATACCATATTTTTTATATTTGAATATTTTTTTTCCAAGGAGTACTTCACAAACTTTTAATATATCAGTCTGTTTGATCTGTCCCTTCACCGTCACACTGGTAATTAAGTGGACAAAGTTTGAGAGCAGATTTTCTCTGTCTAATGAAGCATGTCATTACACTGACATACAGCCACCAATAGATCAAACATTCTGACCTGCCTGTTACATCTCAGATCCCATATTCCCTGTTATCACCCAAATTTCAAAATAATAGTCACTTTAATGTTTAGCAATTTGTTAATTTTTTATGGCTGTATTAGGATTCAGTTACTTGGTTTTTGACGATGAAGGGCCTACTTTGTATCAGCAACACTGACTCTGTGACAAATAAGTAAGCAAATGTAGCAAGTTCAGGGAAAAAAGTAAGCTAAAACATCCTGCAATATTTTGCCTAGGTTACAAAAAGAACACGAAATCTCATCAGGAGCTGTTCAGAATTGTATCAGTTTATTCCAAATTAGCGGTTGAAAGCTGGCAGCCGACACAGCTCCCACCTTGTACTAGATCAATTTTCATGCTTAGCTCAACAAGCCTGGGCAAATTACAATACAGGACACGCACGCATTATATTGTTTTTTATGATGTTGTCATGTAGACATCTCACAGTACTTTGCAATATTATTAAACTACAAAAACACAAACCACACTAAAGTATGCTGATCCATAATATGATGTAAATCTGATCAGTCAATTTTCAAATTAGAGTGACAAAATCTTACTTAAAATTGGTATTTTAAATTAATGTATCATAAATACTTACCATCCCTGGTATCCTGTGGTGTGGAATGCAACTCAGATCAGAGTTCTTCTCCACGCCTTACCAAGAAAGTTCACAGGGCCATGGGGCTGTCTAATTCTGCCATTCATTTAGGCATTGAGGGAGGACAATGCAGACTTTTTAAAAACTTCCTGAGAGGCTGCTTTGGTTTCAGCAGACTTTGCTTGTTAAGCTACCCAAAATTCATAGCCAAAACACCTACATGAAAAAAAACGAACTAATCAAAATGACTTAAGACAAATAAATAAAGAATTGTCTTCTAAATTATACACAATTCCTTTCAAAAACTGCCAAGTTTGTTAGGACTATGAACCATAGAAGTGTAATTATGTCAAGGGAATGTCATAGAATGTAGATCCAAAGTCTACGGTTAGATCACAGACTGAAGGTGACTGTCTTCATGCCTTATCACCCACTCTGTCTAATTAGACAGACCTTTAAAACGGTGGTTCCCAACCAAGGGTCCGGACCCACCTTAGGGGGCGCTAGAGATCGCAGGGGGTGCGCACAATTTTGTCTGCACTGAGATTCCCAAAATTATGTTTGTACACAATAAATTCAGAAAATTCATTAAAAAAGTCTTTGTGCATAAGAACAAAAACCTACAACCACGGTTTATTTTTTGCAAACAAAAGTTAGGGTTAGGGTTAATAAATCATTTTATTCAGTTTGTGCGGCTATACGGGTAGGAATTGGGGGCCCTGGTTTGTTTTGGACACAGGCAAGGGGGGCTTCAAGGAAAAATGTTGGGAACCACTGCCTTAGAAGGCAGTATTGTGATGAAGGTGCAACCGATTTGAGACTGTTCTATTTGGACATGACTGACTGACTTCCTGCCTCAGAATATTGCTTGAGGCAGCATTTGTTACATTTCAAGCATGGCCTGTGAGACCACAGAGGTCACAGAGCCAGAATTAATAGATAGAGACAGTCTCTGGACTAGTCGTGTGCAAGCATGATGCCCATAAATATGGATATCTGTATTATATATAAACTGTAAGTGTAATTAAGACTAAATGTAGACTTGGGTAAGTTGTATGCATGTACACAGTGAGTATATGTATAGAAATATATACAGAGTAGACATATAAGTAAAAATGAGAATATTGTAGATACACACATACACACACACACACACACACACACACACACGTACACAAGGGAGTGATAGGCCTTGAAAACAACATTAGAAATGCACCAGAAAGTTCACATTTTAAATTGCACATTCTGCCCAGCAGTAATGGCTTCACCCAAAAAATGTGCACGTTGCACATAAGTAATATTGCAAATCTGCAAAGTCATTGTTTTGGAGACTGACAGCAGCTGGGATGGAAAGACCTGCTGCAGCCTGCCACTGAAGGAGCTGCTCAGTGCTGTCAGAGTCTCCTGCATGGGTTGGGAGATGTTATCCAACAGGGATGACAGCTTAGTTCCCATTCTCCTGTCACTCACCACCTCCACTGGGTCCAGAGGGCATCCTAGAACAGAGCTGGCCCTCCGGATCAGCCTGTTCAGTCTCTTTCCCAGCAGAGATGCTGCTGCCCAAGCAGACCACACTGTGAAAGATGATTGATGCTGCTATATCATAAAAGGTCTTCAAGAGTGGGCCCTTCACTCCAAAAGACCTTTTTGGAATAAAAAAAAAATTACTAATCATTGCAATTGTATAAACTATAGGAGTTTAAATTATTTTGTGCTAATAGAATATGCACATAATAGAATATGCATGTCCATTTCTATCTAAGAAATGTTTTGTTTTGATGCTACTCTTTAAATGCCTGCAGTAATTTAGTAAATGTATGTAGTTTACCAGAACCCCCCCAAACTTGTAGAATACACAACTTCATGTGTATTCTACAAGTTTGAAAACATTTACAGTCAAATAATTGTATTGTTGTAACCAGTGGGGGTTCTGGTAAACTACATACACTTACTAAATTACTGCAGGCATTTAAAGAGTAGCATCAAAACAAAACATTTCTCTCATTCACCGCAGACAAATTGTGAACTCTTGTTTGGAGTGCTAATTTGTTTGGTTGTCATGATCATTCTGCTTAGTAACCTTAGTGGTCTCTTCCATGCATGCATCCTCAGCCCACACCCCAGTCTAGCCTTGTCTTTTATAGTGTCCCGACACTGTGAAGAAAGACTACGCTAAGTCTAAATTATTATTCCACGCTTGGCACACATACAGAGACACAACACTTTTAAAAAGGTTCTTAAATAGTTTATGGCTTAGACATACTCTTCAAAAAACGTTTTAATTAAGAGAAGCTTTACATCAAAATCTAAACGGTGCAAAAAACTCTTGAAGTTTCTTGTAGGAATAAAGTGGTAAAAGTGATTCTTCATACAAAACGTCACTGTAATGTAGGTGAATGACAAAACACTTACTTGTCATTTCAAATACTTGTCAGTTAGGGCTTAGATAAAAAAACAACCTTAGGTTTTGCCCAAGCCCTAAAACCAACCTCAAGCCACTAGCCTGTGGCACAGCGGGTGGTGTGCTTCAGTGCTGACCTACAATGAAAACTGCTTCTTCAAAGTAAATTCTGACAGGAACTGTCTGGTGCTTCCTCTACCTAAGCACAATTCTTTCTCTTTCCAAAGCCATTACTTCCCTATCATTCCTCTTTATTTTTTGACACCTGTGTAGGAGCACAGGCTCAGTTTCCATTACAGCATCACCCTCCACTTAATTAGCCTCCATCTGGTTTTAGTCAACATCCACTGATGTCACCGCTACCCCCTCCCAGCTCCCCCTGCCACTGCCTCTACAACAACATGGAAGCCATTAAGGCTGCTTCTAATTAAATAACCAAAGAGCGTTTGTCACTATTTGTGTCTTTTGGAGGAGCCTCTACTGGCACATTGAGTCAAACATTTGTTTTTAGAAAGTGCCTGTAACAATGCCACATGCAATGGGTCATACGGGCCTATGCTGTAACCTTGCAGATTAGGGCAAGAAAAAAACAAGCCCCAAGAAAGAGCACTGGTATAAATCAGCATCTTCACTGAAGACTTGTCAATATTGTCTCAGCATATCTAGATTTATGCCAGGACAGCTTGCTTTTAAAAATAAAGGAGTGTCAAAAAGATTTCTGTGAAACCTTGATATAGAAGGAAATTCACTTTTGGCTTCCTAGGTCTTTCAGTTGAGTAATTCAGCTCTAAAGAACAATACATTGAAAGGTTCTTTAGAGAACTTCAAATGGTTTGTCTATGGCTGTACATCAACACATTTTTTGGCCCTTTTTACACTGTCATATGGCCATTGTGAAAAATTTGACCCAAAATAATCTCGATCGTGCTTTCTTTTTAGGCAAATTATTGGTCATGCCTGTTCTACCTACACATAATATTCAGTCCAGACAAATGAAGGATATTCAGTGCATAGTCAGACTCTCCAGCCACCTTATGACAGTCACCCTTCCGCTAAGTGAAACCAAAGCAGTTCTCTTGTCCTGCCCTAATGTGTTTTCCTCATGGTGAAAATTGTGCTCAGGTAATGATGTCTGGGCGTGGACTCTTCTGGCTGGCTGAGGCAGCCTGCAGCAGTGTGTGTGTGTGTGTGTGTGTGTGTGTGTGTGTGTGTATGTGTGTAAGCCTTAAAGCACAGGGCACTGTGGCATGGCAAGACATTTTTACAGGGAGGGATAGTAAACACACAGCATCGTAGGGCAAGCTCAAAATCTTGCCCTTTGGATTGAATCTGAAGATACAGGAAATAGCAACCTATAGAGGAGGAACTACTCTCGGCTAATGTATGCTGTTTCATATAGTGACAAATGCCCAATCTAAAATGGCATTATGTTCACTGCAGTTTCACTAAGAAATCTCTCAAATGGAAAAATAGGTTAGGCCAAAATAAAACTGATATCAACCAATAATTAAAATTTAATATAATCACTGTTAACAACAAATAGTGTAAAAATGGAGTTTGAGATATAATATACTGTCGTGGGTATAAGAGAGGTTAAAAGTATGAACAGATGATCCGTTTCAAAACCATAGACATTGGTAGGTAAATAGGATGTTTGGATCAAAGAGCAAGGACTTGTATTAGTTACATACACTGTATGTACATATATATTTTTTTCTGCCTGGACAATGAATCAATATTAAATATCAGTTACTATTAAACTGCTAAAATATAAATTAACTTTCAACTACGAAAAACATAATGGGCGGTGATATATTGCGCACTCTCAATTTATGTGCTTTTTCAACTTACTAATGCAAAGGCATTCAATTAATACTGCAAAAGCATAGCTCAGGAGGCCATTTGCTTTTACTATACTGCTATAATGTTGCAAGCAGAAATGATCCCCGCTGTCTGTGGAGCTCCATCTGCCAGGCTTTGTTTTGTTTTCTTCCCATGTGCTAGTATAGTCTCGGGTTGGGTCATGATTAAAATCCCACATTTCCCAAAATAGGGGGAATTCTATCCTGCCAAACACTCCACTACTCATCTTCTCTTGTTCTGCATTGTAATCACTATCCCATAGTTGTCAGTGTTCTTTTATCAATAAATACTTTTATGAGGAGACATAACATTCGACTGTAAACATGTCTTGAGAAGCATGCCACTACATTCGTATGACAATATGGGCACAACTGCACATGAAAATAATTACATCTTCCACCATTCTTGTCTTTTCATCTCTATGTAGAGAAAAAATGAAAAAAGACAGAGTGGCAAAGAAGGAAAGATGAGAGGAAGAGAGACAGCTTTGCGATTTGGGCTATGCTCCTGTGCTGCTTCTTGTTGTGGCCTATTCTCCTAAATGCTAAAAGTCATAAAAAGGGCCTTCTCCTTTTACAATGTCATGTTCAAAAGTTGTACCCCCCTCATCTTCTCCACTCTCTCGCTTTCTTTTTCTTTTCTTCACCTCCCCCTCTCCCTATCTCATGCTGTTCCCTTTACAGCTGGAGCAGTTGTTTACCACCGTGCAGTGAGTTTAGAATTTCTTTCAAGAAAAAGAAAATCCTTCACAATAAGTGACACCAAGGTTTTCCATGGCCTGTTGTTCTGAAGGCCATTCCAGAGTTCCTCTATGATTCCAACAATTCCAATACAAGTGGCAATAAACGAATGTTTTCAAAACAGCCTGTCCTACTGAATCCATTCCAAGGACACATCAGAAGACATTTTCAAGCTAACAGTGCCAATGCAAACCCTCAGAGGTTTTTCTAGCAGTCTTTAAAAGGCCATTTCACCCGAGCAGTACATGCAAGGCCATATCTTTAACAAAGCATGAATTATTTCTGGTAAGGATCACTCTGTTGTGTATAAAACAACTTGTTCTGGTCATAAATAAATAAAATTGTAAGTGGAAAAGTCATCCTCAGAAGATGCCATTTGAAGTTATTGTTGGCATTTCAAATCCAAACACTCTTGGGTAAGCCATAAATCCATCTGTACATTTTTTCTCCAGCTATTTGTCCACTTCAGATGTAAAACTCACTAAGGCAAGCCCTTCTTGAACTAGAGCTGTGAACATTGACTGTCCACCAATTATCTGGTCTGTCTGCTCCCTAGCTAATGATTGCAGGCCTGCTGTGTGTATAGGCGAGTGAGTGTGTGTCTGTGTGTATGTGTGTGTGTGTCTGTGTGTGTGTGTGCTGTCTCCTGCAGACAGACAGATGCTAATAACACTATATTTCCCACAAAGACAGAAGCCCCCCTGGCCATCTCTTTCAACATGGATGCCACACAGTCAGCACCACCCATGGCCCGCAGACCTGCTATTGATGACCATTCCATCTCCACTCTTTGGCTCGTAGCAGCTGGAGGCCTCCATGAATGAAAAGTACTACAAAAACCACTTAGCTGTTGCGTTTGAGGGCAGATGTCAAACATCCTTCCATTTTACCTGCTGAAGGCCCATCCTCAACATTGTCTATTAATCATTTATTTTAATAAAGGGCAGAAAATAATTTCACAAAATTACTTTTACACTCAGCTGAAGAAAAATATATGCTTGTTATTTAACATACTTCACACATTTCAGCTTTAAACACTCATAATGTAAAATATGTAGAGCATAGGTCTGAAAGTAAGTTTAAAAAACTAAACGGATGAGGAAAACAAGTATTTAGACAATGCATTATAATATGTACGCATATTTAAATTTAAAATATTTAAAGTTAAAAATAAAAATGAATCAAGCTCAGGTACATGAGAAAATAAATTGAAATAACACTGTTTTTGGAAAGATTGCAGGCAACAACTAGCAAGCATGGTGATGGAGAAAGTTCTTCCTCAAGTCTAGGGGACAACAGTAATAAACAACACAGGAATGGAAAAAGTTGCTGAGCCACAGCAAGGCATTAAACTTGCCTGTCAGTACAGTTGGTTCAATAAAATGCATTTGGAAAATGTATGGGATGTCTAAATGTGCCATGGAAAAAGACTGCTATGGAAGGTAAGAGAGGAGCCTACAGTCATATCCTTTTCTACACACCACACATAAAAACTATAAAGTCAAAAGAAAATCCACTAAATGAAGGTAATAAATTAAATAACAAAAATCAAACACATTAATTGGGGTGATAATTAGGGTGATAATTATTACAGTATTTTCTGTGGGCTATTATTATTATTATTATTATTATTATTATTATTATTATTGTTGTTATTGTTATTATTATTAATAATAATATTATTATTGTTATTATTATTATTATTATTATTATTATTATTATTATTATCCTTGTTGTCAATAATGAGAATAAGAATATGGATGATTATACTAATAATATTAATATATATATATATATATATTTTTTTTTTTAAAAATGTATTTGGTTTTATCAAATCCAGCATTTGTTAAGATGTTTTATTCACATCATTTACATTTAATCAATATTTTGCCTACATACCAGGGTTTTAAAGCAATTTTGGTGCAAGAAGAAGAGTGAGAAGAAGAATTTGGTGGGCCGGTATGATCAGTACCATGCCCACAGTACCATGACAGCTGTCAGGACAATTTATGAACCCAGCTGGTGAAGGTGTGCTGGGTGTTAGAGGCCAGCGGATTTTAGCTGCACTATCCATATGAGGTACATGGGATGTGAAAGCGATGAGATTTTAAGTAATAATGTAAAGTCATAGTTTTCTGTCTTATTCTAAAAGTAGGTCTATGGGATTTGTCTCTTTAGTTTCACACTGGAGCTAGGAGGCTATTGTAATGTAATGTAATGCTGACTGCCTAAATCAGCATGGCAAGTTGTTAAAGGGACAATACCATGTAAAACTACATTCTGCAGTGTACTGTATATTACTTTAATGTTTATACACTATACTACATAAAATAAGAAGTTTTATGCAGATAAACTTTCAAAATATACTGTTCATTCCCAAGTCCATCTGGAAACATCTGGAGCTTCATATTTCATATTTTTTATGATGTCACAAAAGACTGCGCATGTACAGCACTTTAGGGACAGAGGCGTTTCACATGGATCAGTATTAGACAGTAAGAAACAGTTCATTTGAAAAGGATAAAGACAGTCTTGGACGCACTTGGTTTCTGGTACCATGTGGCATTGTGTTAACTTTGAAAATAGATAAAAGTCAGAAAAAATGGCTACTACAACCATTTTCAGCTATGTGAGATTTTGTCTTTATGTTGTACAGTGTCATAAGCCACACAACCAAGTCTCTTTGAGCTTCTTTAGAAATTCAGGATCAGATTGAGATTATTAAAGCATGTATGATGTTAACAGTTGGTTGTTAATCCCGTCCATCCCTTAAGCAAGGTCAGACTTTTTGTTCTAATGCTACACAACAAAATCAAACTTTAAGCTTCAAATCAGTTCTGACTGACACCTTCATTTTAACTTTTATTACATACATTCATCTTTTTTTGTAATTCTATTGTTTTATGGTGCTGATCTTAGGTACTTTGGGGGAGTGCAGATGTTTAGTTACCAAATCAATTCTAAAATCTCAAGTTGAGAGATGGTCTGTGTGTGCAGAGTGCAGAGAGACAGAATGTCTGAGAGAGAGAAAAGTGAGTGAGAGAGAGAAAATGCTAGAGGTGCCGAAGCTCTATGTGCAGATGTCCAAATAAGCAGTAAATCACCACAAGGACCTGAGGGTGCTCAAATGCTTTTTGACTGAATGTGTCTGCCAGCCCAGGGGCTGCCGAATGACTAAAACATTAGCAGGAGTCCTCAAGGCAGCCTGAGCAAACACACCAACATACACACGAGGCACACACTCACGCAGAGCCAAAATGGTGCTCATTCACATGCTTCCAGAGATGGCTTCTCTCTCAGGCCTTGGAATGCAGAGCCGCATTCTGTGCTGGTCATGTACACAAAATGTCTATTTAGGTGTGCGTCCTCATTCCTGAGGGCCATAAAGCTGCCATCGGCCTCTAAACTCAAAGCCCTGAATCGAGTTACAGGTGTTGCTTTTAACACAGTCGCCCTGTGAAAAAAAGGGGCCTGTTTTATGATCCTGCTTGTACAGAAGCTTAGGGAACCAGAAGTGACACAAAGCTACAAAACAAGTTAAAACCACGTACCCATCATCTCACACACCACACACAGACATCAGAGCTGACTAAGCAAGAGAAAATTGCTCTCTGCATATTTTCATCTCGCAAATTGGCCACCATTTCTTTCGGCTCTTGCAAACGTATTAGCTCACAAGAGTCTACCCTTGTTTCATGTTGCTTACCTTCCACATTACCTAAATTACTCTTACTGCATGGAGAGTGCGACCTTCTCTTAACACACCTCATTGTACAGCATTTTTAAGCTTATGTAAAAGCATATTACAAGATACCAGGCAACAATTTTTAAAATGTAGCATGAAGCTAAATAACAGCAGGATAATCTCTGAATGAAACAAAGTAGAGTATAGTGGATCTGGAGTATAAGAAATAGTGACACTCTATGAAGTCTATGAAAGAGTTGAGGGAAAAGGACAGAAGGCTTTGTTCACTAGGTTTTTTTTTCATTGTACATGACATGAATGATAGCTAAGGTCACCTATTTAACTACACAAAGCATAGTCCGGTGCCCAACTTCTGTCCTGGAGGTCCTGCGTCCAGCACAGTTTCATAGTTCCGTCCTCAAACACACTCACTGAACCTGGAAATTAACAGGTGAGTTGAATCAGGTGCATTCAAGCAAGGAAACCACCAAACGGCGCTGGACACCAGACCTCCGAACTAGACTTGGGCACCTCTGGCCTTTACTGTGGACTAGGTCTTTTACTATTGCTGCTGTGCAATTCCCTGAGCTAAGGTGCCACGCTCAGCGCTGTTTATGAGTTTTTCGCTGCCCCCTGCCTGCCACATCCTCTATTGCATAGCTATTTTCTGTGCTGTCTACCCCTCCCCCACACTTTCCACATTCTCATTCTACTACTGCAACTGAACCCACTAATCTGTTAAAATGTATTTCTACTATGTAGTTCTGTATTCTGAAACTACCACCATTTTACTTAACAGGGAGAAACAAAATAAAGGCTGTAAGTTACATTTCATCTTGAGATTTAAAGGCATACAACTGTACAATGTGGCTAGGCCTTTATCTGATTGTGCATCCATAGAAAGCCTGTGTATACAAATTATTTTTGTCTGTACCTCAGAGGTTTTAGGTTACTAATATAAGTAATAAGTACACTGTGCTATTATAGCTAATATTTAAACTACCACTGATTGAAGGAACGATAACCTAAAAAATCTAGTTTACATACTTGCATTTTGAAGTAAAGCTACAGTATTAATAAGACAATATTTTATATTATTAGTAGACTGTAGAATATTTTTTGGTCGACTGACTCCTTTCAGATAATGAAAAACATTGTGGAAATTTGTTTTATTCTGTGGACCATTCCTCTAATTGTCCTGTGTAGTGAATAACTGAGTGGCCTCCATACACTTTTATCAAAATTGTGTTGCAAATGCTATTGTGGCACTGACAGACTTCATCATGTAATAAAATTCTAAATGATTCTAATGATTGAACTTGCTTTTGAATCTGTTCACTTATTTGTTTATTTGTTTGGCTGTTTGTTTTATACTTTGTTCAATTCAGGAGCCATGGTTAGTAAGGTATCTCAAAAATCTTCTTTTCAGTTTCACTCTAATTACAAATGACAATGTATTTTTTCCTAGTCATGATGAGTGATAGTATATTTTAGCTTTCGGACCAAAGCACTTTTAAATGAATGTGTGTGTATCCTTCACAAGACATGCTAGACACGGTGGGTTATGGATATGGAGCCTCAATGTGCAATACCACTAATTCACTGTAGGTGACAGTACAGCACCTTTCACATCGTACTCTTGTGTTAACCAACTCCATCCACCCACAACACACCTCGGGATCATCTACATCGCTCATCCCATCATACACTGTGATGTTATGGCAGACTAATACTGTTCCACTGGGCAGAATATATTAAGGAAGCCATAAAATGTATCCAAGAACAATGCCTTGTGGAATTTGTAGTTTTTTGCTGGTCCACACCATTCTGTAGGCCTTCTGTAGACATTTCTTGATACACAAGAGTGAGCGATGCTATATTAGTCCTGGGGTTGCTAGCTGAGGGATTTGCTAATGCATTAGATAAGCTTTCCATGCATCTGATCTTATCTCATTGTTGTCCATAATTGTAGTGTTGCAGTGATTTCTGGGGCTTTAACCTCATGCACCCTGCATTTTCAGGCCCCAAAACACAGATCCAATCGACATCACTCTGATAGTGTGTGCTCTGGAGTGGAACCAGAGGCAGAGACAATTCAAATTAATTAACAAATGACCTCAAATTAAAAGTCACAGATCACACCACTGGGCCATTCGTCAAGTCGGCATGCGGCACTCCTGCAGAATGTGGCTCCTCTCCATCGTACACCAAGTGCTTTATAAGCATGCCCCGAATGCAAATACGGAATGGAGTCCACCAGTGCGAGAGAAGAGAGGAAAAAGAGGGCGGCTTTATGCTTCTGTATCAATTACACTGCATCTATAAAACAGCCTTTTCACTAAATCCGATCTATTTACGTCCAAAGTACAGTGGCAGTAAAGATGCAGGCAATCCTGGGTGCTGTCACGAGACACCATGTTACTAGGCTGGGGGGCAATAAATTGTATATGAGGGGGTGAAGTGCTCATCTCCTTCTCCAATCCCATGTCTCTGTCAGGATCTTCTGAATCCTGTCTACATTCCTACATGGTTCTTGGCTTGGATTCCACTTCAAGAAAAGGAAAACATCTAATTGATGTATACACATTCCATTATACAGATACATCTCATTTACAAACATTAAACGTTTAGCCTATAGTCTCTTGAAAGAAGTGGTTCTTCTATGGAACTGATAAAGAACCCTAACACTATTAAAAATAAAGGTTCAAAAACACATTAAAGTGGAATGAAAATATGTCTCAATGCAAGTACATATGTGGAAAGAACCTCCACATTGTATAAAGATGTGCACCAATGAAAGATTTTCCTAGTGCTGAGCACGCAAGCCAACATCCACAGAACATTTTCTTTCTAAAGAACTTCTTGACTGAATGGTTTTGATTTTAAAAGAACTATCAGCTGAAGAGTCTTTATGGAAGCAAAATCATTCTTCTGTCCTACGGTTCCATCAAACCCTATTTGATACTTAGATTTTTAATTGGTGTATGGCCGGTCCACCAAGCCAAGCAGGTAAACAAATCACAGCATGTCTGGAGGTGATGGATGGATGGAGGGAATGAGGGAGGGCAGGATAAGATGTCATAAACTGACTTGTGCAAAATAGTAGAAATACAAAGGAAGAGACATGAGGAAGAGGGAGAGTGCAAACGAGGAGAGTTAGATGCAGGAAGACATGATCAAGTGAGAGACAGAGGGAGGATAAAGAGTAAGAGAGCGTAGGGGGAAGATGGAGAGAGAAAAACAGGAGTGTGGGAGAGATTTATGCTGGTTGTAGACTTTCTTACACCACCCCACACACACCTCTACCCTCCAAACCAACATCCCCCACTTCAGCTCCTTCTAGCCCACCCTCCTTGGGTTTCTGAATCTTACCCCAGACACACACACACACACCCGCCCGCACCAGAGCCCATGATTAAGATTCTGGTGGGATGTGACTGCAGCACTTTTGCAAATGGAAGACTAGACATAATTTCCCTAAAATGCTGTTTTTTATCACCTATTTCCCCTCCATCAGCCGCCCAGCACACGATTGATAGCTGATGGCACCTCTGACAACTTAACGGGTTTATGGCCAGATTTATGGGCTATCTGCTCAGGGCTTTTTACAGCTAAAACTCTGTAAAAAATGCTTATTTCTCTGATAAGGGAAGGGAGGGTGATGGTTGGGGTGTGTGTGTGTGGCGTAAAGAGGAGGCAACCAGCAGCCATAGTTACATGACTAGAAGAGAAGTGCCTCTGCATTGCAGTGTGAGAAGCTCAATTGTTGTCATCCTCTCCATTCCCTCCATCTTCTAGAGTGTACATTCTCTCATTCACAGCTCTCTGCCAAAGGTGGGGTAAGGTCTGACCCACTGGAGCTACTCTGATTCAGATGAAAGGCACCTCTTGAATATATCATTCACTGAAGTGTCCATTTACTCCATTAGTGTTCAGTGGTGGATAACGGTCTCAAATGCTTCTAACAAGCCATAAAGTAATCATTTTTGTGGTGATACTTGATATTTTTGGGAGGCCATAACAGGGTACCATACCTGTTTAGACGCCAAATAAATGCCTTCAAAGTTTAGAGCTTCATAATTATTTCATAATATTTTTATACATTTGTTATCAAGAGAAGAGTTTATTAAGCATCGGCCACACTACAGATATAGTGTATAGAGTAGAGCTCATTTATGATAGATTTGAACATGTTTGATGTGGGCATGAGAAAATCTAATTATGAGGTTAATCATTTCACAACTACCATATTCAGACATGCAAATCTCTCAGCAGCGGAAGAAGGTTGCAAGTTGAAAAACCATCATCTGCAGGAAGGTCCAGAGGCTTGGTCTTGCAGGAGGATTTTTGTTTTTGGTGCTTTTAACATTCTGATGCTTACTGAGAATTACATATATGGAAACAAGTAATCGTCATAGAATGATTCCATTACATTCCATTAGATTCAACAAATATGATAATACAAGTCATGTCAAAGATGCTACTCTTTTTCACATATTTTGACAATCCTTTGCTTACCAAAGGCCAAAAAGATCAGTCTCTACAAACGCCTTCTCTTTTTGAGCCCTGTCCTCAAAACAGTCTAACTTACAATGTAATTTGCAGATGGACACAGAAGTGTTGACAGCCCAGAAATAAATCAATTTCAGACAATAATTAGGGTTATCTGATCATCTTGTGTGCAAACAATGATACACTTTATGATTACACTTCACTGATATCACAGCAAAACCTTGTATCTCTAAAATGCAACTTTTGTAAGTTAGCATTTCAAACATGAAAACATTTTAACCTTCGAATCTACATGATTCACATAAATGGCTAATTTAAAAATGCACACTTTACTAAAAAGGAGCAGATTCACATGAATATTGATTTATGAGGTGCTTGGAGGCATTGACAAGAGAGGGGCACTTAAGGGGACAAATAATGTGAAGGGTTCTATACCAAATGATTTTTTCCTTGAGCAGTAAGTCAAAGCCATTTAAAAGTGTCAGTAAAACAAATGTCAAAGTTTAAAGTTTAAATTGCATTTTACAATTTACTTTCACTAAGATGGACTTAAATATTAGAATAGAAATAAATAAACCAATTGAAACAAAACCATTGAATATTGCGGTCAGTGTGAGCTGCTTTTTATAAATGACAGTCAATAAGGATTTTGTTAACTTAATTAACCGGTCAAAAGTAAAAGATTTGATTGTTCTATACATGTAAGTCAAAAGCTGGATGAATCTGATTGAAATGAAATGCTTAAGGTAAAGTGATTTATATTCCATTGTTTGGAAGATAATGTCCAAACAATGGACTTTTTAAGACTGAAGCCCAATTTATCATTTTTTAGAGGGTTTTTGCAAATACAACTGTTTCCAAATGTGTTACAAATCATTTACTGTTCTTTTCAAACCTTTTTTATATCAAATATTGTTAGAAATTGATTTATAGCACTTTGGAATTAACATCTTCTTTTGTCATTCATTACTCTAAACCTCTAAAGGGATTTCTCTTTCACAGACTAAGTTGAGTGGTGTCTTAATTGGAGCATTTAAAATACATTTTAGATTGTCACTCTCCTGCTGTGCTTTACATAGGCCTTCAACATCACCTCTATCTTAAAACTGACAAATTATTGATTTTTTTTATGCCAGGAGCTACATCCACTGCCACTGGCTGTGTGGGTTTAACTAGTCAATTTTTTTGATAAATATAAGCTCCCTTATTCTTCTCAATTTCTCTCTGGACCATAAATCCCTCACACTCAATAAGTCATTACCGTTCCCATCCAGTAATCCTTTTACTCTCACTGTAAATCATAACAGGCGCTATGTGTTCATAAGTGTGTGTTTATGTGTTCTTAACCGCTCTAATGTCATCTGCACCAACCACAAATAACCCATACCGAGCCGTCTTCTCCACTGACTGGCTAATTGTGACAATGAGTTTTATGCATTGTCTGATTTATCTGTAAACATGGCTGACGAGGAGCACAGACAGTTTATGTGGTGAAAGTTTATGCGCTCAAAGTTTATGTGTTCATCGAGGGCTTGCTCATTTTATGTGTGTTTGGAACAAACATTTATTCCTGAATTGGTGAAGTGTTGTTTATGTGTTGGCAGCTTCTTATGTAATGTGCCGCCCAAGTATTTCCTTTTGGGCCACAAATCACACATGTGAATGAATGCCGGCTTCTGTGGCAGTTTTCTGTTTTTATCTCCTTGATAGTTTTCCCAAGGCTTGTTCTGTTCTAGTGTAACAGTGTTGACTTTGTTTGGTGTGTATGTGTGCCACATGGAGTTCTAGTAGGCACAAGAGTGTACGCATTGCGTGTTTACTACATTGTGCTCTAGGGGTGTGAATAGTGTGTTCGCTGCATTGTGCTCTATAGCTGTCTGAAAATGGAATATACTTCTTAAGTATATCATACGTACTATATGTATATTATAGTAATAGTCTACTCTATGTTAAATACATTGATATTGTCACATGCACCAGTTACCTGACGCACATGAGGCACAGGAAGTGACATGTGTCACTTCCCTCTCCGCCACAGGCAAGGAGGCGCCCCCAGTGCTGGACTGGCCATTGGGCATACTGGGCATTTGTAAATTTGGCTGGCACGGAATCCCATTAGCACCCCCCCAAAGGAGAGGTGCCCCGGTGGGAATCCTTCAGCAACAGCCTGGTGCCCAGGTCGATTTTTTTTGTCCCAATCCAGCCATGGCCACGCCCTGTCTGCATGGGTTCCCCGGCTCCGCTTAGGTGAAGGTCTAGCCAGATGTGATGAAGGCTCCATAGAGGTGCTGGTCTTGGGCCAGGGTCTCGCTGGTGGCAGGGTATGTGGGGGTGGCTTCGGGCAAGATCACATGCGCCAGTCAATGCGCATACTTAGCTGGATTATGACCCTCCAAGGTATCAGACAGCTCTCATCCGGCGAGTTCGTCTTTGATGTGGGGAACCAACCCCTCATAAAAGACTGTTCAGAGAGCGAAGTCACTTCAGGTGGTTTGGACAGCTAGGGTGCAGAACTTCGAGGTGTAATGGCTCACTGAACTGTCTCCCTGCCACAGACAGTCCAGGCAAGAGTCAGCCTCCACCTCAGGATGTTGAAACGCAGCCCTGAGCTGGTAGGTGAACTCCGGGTAGGAGTATCCAGTGTCCGAATCTGATCTCAGGACCGCAGTAGCCCACTCTGCTGCCTGCCTGGTGAGAAGGGAGACGAGAAGTACGATGCGTGATCTATAGCGTTCAGGGTGGAACTCAAAAATAAGGGAATGTTAGTGAGAAACACATCGCACCTCTACCATTCCATTTTTCGGTGAGTGATATCTTAGGGGTATTATGGTAGGATGAAGGGATTTGGACCGTTGGTTTTGTGGCAGCCAAATCGAGATGCGCCTTCTCCAGATTCATGAGCTGCAGACGCAGACCCACTACTTCCTGTTTCAGGCTAACACACTCGACTGTCTGCTGGTTTACTGTGTCTACCAAGGCGGCCAAGTCTTCTGGGTTCACTGTTACAGAGCAAGACAAGAACACAGTGTAGCATAGTGGAAGAACCCAATCGTGGATACACACGAGAAAGTGAAGACTCACACAGGGAACCAATGTTCTCACACACACACAGTAAGTATATAAACAATGAGAGTGAGACCGGAGTACTCACTGTACCAGGTTGGGGCTGGAGAAGAGCTGGAATGCAGGCTCAATGACTGAGTGCACAGAATAACCTACTTCCTGTTCATATACCCTGTGAGACGTGTTACTTCCTGTGCCTCGTGCGCGTCACGTGACCGGTGCATGTGACAGATATCGGATTTTGTCATATACAGACCAAAGAAATGGCTTAGAAAAAAATGAACGTCACCACCATTCAATCTGAAGGGGACCTGTCCCCCTCACATTTCATAATTATTCATTTAGACTCCCCATCCACATTTAACTTAAATAATTAGTTCACCCAGAGCTGTTGAATCTTGAATCTTATGCAAAAGAACCCACTCCACTTAATCAATAGAAGAATACACAAACCACTGGAAATCCGAGCAGCATGTCTACGCACTGACGGTTCACTTCACTTGCATGTGGTGAGTTGGAGGCAAACCCTGAGTGGATTTCCAGTGGTGTGTGTATTCTCTTATCGATTAAGTGGAGTGGATTCAAGATTCAAGATTCAACAGGGGTTTCCAAACACCCCCACCCCCGAAAAGGACGGGACTTTGCACGCACACAGCAACCCTGCCCCCATCCAAACCTCCGCCCCACGCCCAAACCCCACCCCCGCGAGTAGACCGATGCACCCCCCTCACATTAAAAATGCTTCTGATGCCCCTGCAGCAGTCACAAAACGTTAGTAAATGGTATTGTACTGACAAAAATATGATTAAAGCATGCTGCCACTGGATTTTGTGCCAGTGTTCAGTGAACATGTTCTCTGGAATGAAGATGCTAAGCTTTCTGGCAGTTGGAGGGAAAAACTGGATTGCTGTAGTCGAGGAGAATGTTGCCTACTGGAATGCAAACTGCCAACAGTAAAGGAGGAGGAATAATGGGGTGGGGCTGCTTAACAGGGTTTAGGCTAGGCCCCTTAGTTCCAAAGAAATGTGTCCAGCTGAATACATGGATAAATGCGAGTGGTATCCATGTATAGCAGACCCAAATTCAGTTAGATAGTGCCAACATAGTAGTATAACATAGTAGTATAAGTAGTATAACTATGTTGCTCTTTTTAATCAGGGCAGGAGTTGTGTAAAGGTGACTGACACATTTATATATATTTTAACATAAGAGTTGGCACACACAGATAAAATAAGTATTATAGATTTGAACAGCATCCAGATTGCTTATATTGCGTTTGACACATTACTTTATTTCATATTAATAGGATTAGGAAAAGGTTTGTAAAACATCATTTGAATTGAAACATTTGATATTCAATATGATTATATTAACGAACATCAGATGAGCCAATTTCAACTGTGGTCAGCAGGAGTCCTACAAAAAGGGGTTAAGTTAACCCACACTCAAGTTAGGAGGCTGCCAGTAAGATGACTTGCTTTCCCAGGCTCTCTTGATTGCTGAAAAGGGCTCACTTCACCCTTGGTGTATGTAAATATGCTCTGTAGACACTGCTGCAGATGCAGTCATTTGCAGTTCAGAGAAATATTGTTAGTGTAGTCTCCAACATAAACCTTCTCTGTCCTTTTGAAAGAGGTTTCCTCCCATCCTGTATTACCATCTTTCAACATTTCTTCCCTGCTTATAATTTACTGACTTCTCTGCTTATATTCTCTAGACGATATGGCTTTGCTGTTTTCCATAACAACTATGAATCATAATCACATCTCAGAAAAACTCCTGCCATGCCTTTTCCACATGGATTCTCTTGCACTTTCTTATCCAGGCTCTTTTCAAACAAGTCCATAATCCTTCCATATATCAATATATATTCCATATATTCCATATATATTTTATAAAGTTTCTAAAACACATGTTTCCAAACAGATTTTATATTTTTCCGCTCAATGCATATGCTGTTTCCAGCACTTAGATTAAGTCTAATTTTCCAAATGTGGTGATTCACTGTTGGGAATCATTTTTAGCCTGGGGTTCAGTCAGACTGGCCCACTGAGCTAAATTATCAGACCTGTACCTCTGTGGTCATAGCACAACACTAATCTACCACCTTGATAAGAATGGTAGTTCTTAATAAATTGCAGCTTTTCAGGGTTGGCCTTGTTATTCATGTTGAATAATTACCAAAACAACAGCTCTCTTTCTCTGTCTCCAGACTTGAATGCCTTGAACATTTCCATTACTCTTTTTTCCACCCTGGGTGTCTGGAGAGGGGGTGGGAATTTTACAAGAAGGAATCTGAAAATGGAAAATGTGTGCTTTTTTTTCTTAATCTCAGCCATCTTCTTAACACCATAAACTTCAGTGTTAATGTCTTCCAGAACTAAAGAGAAAGTTCATTTCCAAAAAGTGAGGCATAGACACTATCATGATGGTCTCTAAACCTCACATATGAACAGAGTAAATCGGTTCACTATAATGTCCTTGTGTACTATTAGGGCGAAATAATGGCCTTGTTTTATGACTATATGTGCCTTAATCTGCACCTTCAGGTCCTTGTATGAAAGACCTCTTTACCAAAGAGGGTGCAGAATCATTGTAGAAGGGGCAGATAAAAGACAAGAATTCTTCTGAATTGTGTAACTTACCAGGCATGTACATACTCTGGACATTAAAGTTATTGGCTTGTATGGTTGCTTCTTAATACAGAATACAGAAGCTTAATACAGATGCTTTAAGCTATTGAAGATACATTAAACTTAAAAAACAGAACCCCCTTTTTGAAGAATCGTCCATTTAAAACATCCTTAGGGAGCCAAAAGTGGTTATTCTATGGCACTGCTCAAAATAATCCTTTTTGGTACCTCTAATAGTATTTAATAGTGTAGGGAGAGCACTATATTGTAGTGAACAGACATGCATGTTCTTACTAAATACCTGGCCATCGTTCAGAACCCCATTGCTAGGCGGCTGGAGAACGGCACAGCTCTGGAGTTCTGGAGGCCAGCCCAAGAGGCCCACCAGTGTGTTCTGTCTCTATGGGACCTAATCGTTGTAATTATCCACCAACAATCAGCACCACTTTGTCAGACCAGCTTTTATAGCCCTTTAATGAACAGATCCATTAGGACTATCCGTACACTAAATGAACAGCTTTTGTACTGCATCCGTTAAGGGCTAGGTGTGTTTTACACTTCTCAAATATGCCTCAATGAGTCACCTCCAGATTTTCATGTTCCAAAACAATGCCAGGAACATGCGGTGCAGGCAAGAGGATATTGAGGCCACTGGAGAGTGTGAGAATGCGAGTATGTCAATATAGACATAATTTACCCTTATGCTTACGTTAATCCACAGCCAGAGGAGCTGCGATCCTAGTTGTGCTGAAGGCCATTTAATAATCCTAGCATGTCCAATGGTTCAAATGAAGGGATTCTTTTGGTTACATTTTCCATTATGCCAAAAAAAGTCTATTAAAATAAGAAATCTCATTGAAATGTGGACTGCCTCTCAAAGAAGGGCACTTCTTAAAAGGTGAGTAAATGGAAAATGGTCAATGTTCTTGGCTAACCTGCAATCAGGGTTGTCCCACTTTCCATAAATCATTTGAAACATGTGTGGCTTTTGTTTGAACCTCCATCTGTAATGAACATCAGTGTATGCATGTGCATGACTGCATCCTTCTACACTATATTCTGTACACATGTGAGATTGCTTACTTGCTCCATTCTTGCTCTCAAAATTTTCAAAGTTCACCATCCAGGGTCTGTCCTCATTAGCGTGAATATTAATGTGGCCAGAAGAAAGGAGCGGCGGATAGAGCATGAGGAAAGAAAATGGAGGAAGGAATTTGGAAGAGCTTTTTAAAGGGGCCATTTCATCAGAATCGTTATTTTTTTGCGGTCCTCTGAAGGCTCGTAACCCGCTCTCTATGAAGAGACACACGCCGCAGTGGGGCTTCATTTAAAACCTAAAGGTCATTGCGCAGGGAAAGGTCTCCAACTCAGCCAAAAATATAAAAAGGAGACGCAAAGGGGAAGGGGGGGTGGGGGGTGTACGAGGGTTGTTTAATATATAGAACAGCAGCATGGAGTAATAGAGAGGATGAATGAAATAACTCTAACTCAAAAACATAGCAGAACACAGCCAAAGGCCTCAGTAATAAAAAGAAATGATGCCAGTGAACAAAGCTAGTTCAGAGTTATTAAAGCCAACATCAGCTCAATTACAAATGCTTAAAAATGGGTTTTAATAGATCTACATTTTCCAGTGTTACAGGTCAAGACCTACATAAATAGTAATACAGTTGCAACTGGGCACCATCATACAAAACTGCTTCATTGGTGAAGCCAGAATGTAATTTTTGGTCTGGATATCAATGGGTTAATTTAATGTTAGTTACCTCCATTTCTACATATTACATCCTGTTTGCACTAGGATAGGCTTCAGCAACCCTGGTTACGAATAATTAAAAAAACAGTCTACTATATTTAACTGCGAATGCTTATGCTGGCTTTATAGTGGAAACACAAACAGAAAACCAACAACTCTGTATATGCACTGTAAATGAGTTACAAAAATTAGAGGTAACATTTAAAATGAATAGAGGTTTAATGAGTGTTGAGAAGTGCTGAGAAATATAGCTAGTTAAAGCTGACAAATTGTTGCTCTTCACATATAGCATAACTGGCCTTTTCTGTTGTTATTGGGAGATATTAGAGGGGGGTATTATGTGTTAAATATGTGTTCATGTTGTTATGTAGTTAGTTTTTGATAGTGACAGTTCTGAGTCCCAAGTGTGGACCTGCATGCATTGCTCTTTATCATAGTGTTTGAACTGACCCATTGGTTGTGGATGGTGTGGTTGCTGCGTTAGTGTCCCATAAACTTGCTGAAATGCCGACCGTGAGTATTTGCAGAAGCTCTGCAATCACCACCCCTCCTCTTCGTAGAAGGCTAAGGTGCTAATCCCAAGGCGGAGTGGTCGCTTGTTTATCTACCAAGTTCAGTTTAATTGCTCAGTGGCTCCTTGATTGCCCCCACATAGCATGGGGAGCCCAGAGGAGCTGTGACAGAGGTGACAGGCCCTGATCTAGAGCCCAGCGCACCGCTCTGATAAGGCAGGGCTTCCACTTTACTGTCCCCAGCACGCAGACACACACCCAGGCCCGCTAGTAAAAGGAATGCCCCTACTTGCTAGTAAAAGAGGGGGAGAAGAGAGGGAGAGAGAGAGAGAGGGGGATGGGTCCTGGATGGTTGTCTGGGGTAGGGCAGGAGCTGAGGGAGGAGAGGAATGTCACACACTTAAGAATAATCTCCCTCTATACTTCCCCAGAATCAGTCTCTCCCATTGCGATTCCCAATCTTTTTCTCTTACCCTTTAAAAAAAACAGATGCCCAGTTCCAATCATGGCTGCTGTAAAGCAACCCTTGTAAAATACCACGAAGCAACAGCACAACCTCAGGCCTTCCCCATACAAGATGCCTGTTGGACCACTTTGCTTTGAAATATGGCACGGGCTTGGCTAAGGCAGCATTAAAGCCATGGATGGCCCCGTTTCAGCCCAGAAGAGACATTCTGCCGCCATAAACAAGGATTTGTATGGACGCTGGTATGTGCCTGTGCCCTCCTGAGGCTGTGACACGCTGCCAGTCTTCATTAGAGTGTGCAGAAAGCGTTAGTCTCAAACTGTGCACATGTTTGTGTTTGCGTGTATGCAGGATGAGTCCCTGGCAAGGGGATGTACCCTGCCATGCGTCACCGCTGTGCTCGGTACAGGCACAGCGGCCGATCAGATGGACGATCAAACACTAATCATTCCCTCACGGCCCATTCCGAGTAAAGCTGTCATTAATTTTGCGGAATTACATCAAATCGGAGACATTCTTTATGCGGCCCACGGCCTACCGACAGTTATACGATGGGTACTGCTGCGCTAAGCAGATGGGGCAGTTTGGCCCTGCATACTAAATACTCCCGTCCCCCTTCCTTCATTCCTCTCTCTCTCTATCTCCCTCTTCCTCCCCCTTTCTCCTCTGTTTCTATCTCTTGTCACTTATGTCCTCTGCTTTCCCTTTCTCACTCTTTGTCTTATCCCCTTCCGGTATCTTTTTTTTTTTCTCTGTTCTTCACCACCTTCCTGGGCTTCCTGGCTCATATCAGCACTTCTGCTTAGCTTACAATTCTTTTTTATGTAAACAACTAGTATTGCCAATATTTGACTGGAAACATTTGCACCATAGTGCTTCTTTCATAGCAACAAGAGAGCATTGGTAATTTTTGCTAAACGAAGAAGAACAGCAGTTAACTTGCTTTAAGTTGGTAATATTTCAAACCTAAAAAAACAAAACAAATTTCCTTGTGTGCGACTTTAGGATAGTGCAGGCTAAACTGACACTAACACTGAGCACCTCAATATGCTTGGGGGCGATCACTAACTGACAATTATGTTATGTCAGCTAACAGATGCCTGCATTGGCCATCATCAAACTGAGTGATGGTGAATAGAATGAAACTCATAATGCTCTATTAGACAACCAGAGTTCTTCCAGATATCCAGTGATGTTCTGACATCTACCTTAGTTTGGTGCTTTCCCTGCTTAAACACACCTGATTCCATCCTGGTGGTCTGGTCAGGTTTAGTGGTTGGGATTACAACAAATACCCTTGTCATGCCAGGCTCCAACTTCCTCTGGACCTTGCACATATATTATTAAATATCTCATTTAACTCAGTTTATATAGATAACACTTCAGTTTAAGGCTACACAACATCTACATAAGTCGTTTATGACATAAACCTACAACAACATTTAAAGTCTGTTTATTTTTCTGAAAACATGTCATAAATGCTACTTTCATCGGTTTTACCCCATTAAGTATAATGACAATGGATGCTTGTTGGAATAAGCCTTTCTAAATGTTTATGTAGGTTAATGCTTTTCTCATGAAAGGTTATGTTGATATCATGTAGAAAAATACTTGGTTCTGCACTAGCTACCTTTTCCCTGATATAATTTAACCAGCATTGCCTTCTGCTAGGATCAGTTAAGAAAACATGCCACTCAACAGATGTGTTACATTACAGGTACTTTTATTTTTGTTCAATCTTATAATATGTGTTGGGAAGTAAAGGCAACAGGGAATAAAACTGACGTGTTCTATTATTGCGCAGTCAAACTGTCACAATATACACTTCTGAGCATATTGGTGAAATTGTCAGTGCTTAAATGATCATCTGCATGTCTCAATGCAAAGAGTCAGAGCTGGCCTGGGTCTTTTCTGTGCGGAGTTTGCATGTTCTCCCTGTTTCATGTTCTCCAGGGTGCTCCGATTTCCTCCAATTGTCCAAAGACATGGAGGTCAGGTGAACTGGAGATGCCAAATTTCCTGTACATGTGTGTGTCTGCTCTGTGATGGACCGGTGACCTGAGAGAGAGGTTGTTATTTTTTACATTTTATTTATTTTACTTACTGTATTGATCGCAGAGGAAATTACTCGAGTCCTCTGTATTCAACCCATTCACCTGAGCAAAGCAGTGGACTGCTGACAATAACACCTAGGGGGAGCAGTGTGTGGGGACCATACCATGCTCAAGGGTACCTGCTCAAGGGTACCTCAGTGTTGCCATTAGCGGTCCTGTGATTCAAACCTAAACCCTTTCAATTCCAAGGGCACCAGGGCACCAGGGCATTTGAGAGGTGGGCATCACTGAACACATTTAGTTTTGTTTGGTTTATACATATAGCGTCCCCTGTCCTTCTTGTTGACTTGATAGTTGCATACTATACCAGTGAACATCACAAAAACAGGAAGAAATAATGTCATATTCCAAGACTAAGCTCTATAAATAAGAACCGGTCAGGCACTTATCTGACAACTTAACTATTATCTATCCTGTAAACAAAGATGTCATCCCTGACACCTATGATGACTCAGACTTTCTGTTCTACCATGAGGCTAGTCATGATTTACATGTCACAGTGACAAGTACACATTTTACTCATACCTTACCTAGATGCCTTGCCAGTTCTACTGCATCATTCGTCAATCAGCTATATAACACCAAAGCCACTCCAACACTGACCTTGATTTGAAATGGTCAGATGTCATCAGGAGCAGGCCTGCCAGCAAAGATACACCACTTCAATCTATACACAAGCCTACACAGCAAAACTGCTAATAACTGCACTTACAGTGTTAAACTAGTCTCCAGTGTGTAATTTGTAGTTATATTGGTCCCAGAAGTAGATTGTATGTGTTACTATAACACTGTTGGTTTTACTATGTGCCATCTGTTAAAATTTCTTTTTTTTTGTTGCTCTACATAAAAACTGTGTTACCTATCCAACACCTTTGGCTAAGCTTGCAGAAAGGTATCTCCGCATTCCATACACAAGTGTGCCATCTGAAAAAGCTTCTGGCTCTGCAGCAGACGCGGTGCTTCTTATCCACCTAGCAGCGTTCATTAAAATTCCATTAGCGAATCAAAAATGTGGCACAGCTTTTAAATAATGAGCTATGCTAATTCTGGGTGCCTTAATTGTGCTTATGGAGTCTTCATATGTCCAATTTAATTTTCCATCCAGTTCACAGGCTGGAATTGTGACTGCCATTTTTGAATTGTTAAAGTAAGTTGGCAGCACACATCAAAATAACCATTTTGGTTAATAATAAAAAACTGAAGGACCATCACAATGGTATAAAATATAACAGAAATGGGTAATGTGGCAATGTAGCTCAAGCTGTCCTTTTCTAAACTTTTCAATATCTGCTGCTGGAATGTGATGTTCAGATGTTTGGGTTAGTTTCACAACAGAGTATCACCCTGAACTCATGAATTTAAGCCTATTTTCAAGGTGAAGGAAACCAGATGTTTACTGTAATTGTTACTGGGGACCACCATGGCTGAAAAAAAAGAGTAACAAACTAATTATTGAGGAATGTGAGTACCATGCGAAAGGCCTACGCTGTGGTCTATAACCTTAGCACTGCCAAGGTACTCTGTGTTCCGACTTGCATTACAGCCTGATGAGCTCAGCACTTTCTCTGCTCCAATACATCTAATCCCTACTCACAAAGACCTTATTAATTAGTTGATGGCCCATTTCTGTGCTGAAAAGCACAATCTAATACTATGACCCACCAGGAGTAGGACTATATAGTGTTACTATAAAGATAGTAAGGTTATTTTATTTGGTTAGGGGAACACTTTGGTCTCCTAGATTAAAAAAATAAATAAAAGTAAAATTATGTTTAATTGTTATGGCTAAAATATTTGCAATGCCTTCAATATTAGTAACAAAAATTGTCCTGCAATTTTGTCATCATTTCTACTACATCAAATATTTTATATAGTTTTTTAATGTCAAAGCTACACATTTAATGGCGAGAAATTACATCATTTTAAGATGTATACTTTTTAATCATTTAAGAAGCATCATCATGATATATATTACTTTTTATCACCCTAGTATATTTTTAGATATACATATTTAACTCTATTGCACATTAAGAGATATGCCCCTGGGTTAGTCAGTCCAAAACCTATACAAATTATCCAAAATATGGAAGTTGTCACATCATTACCATTTCAATCAATTGTTTGACACAATTTTGATAATGAGAGCTCATTATTTGGTCATTCTAATTTTACACCATAGCAGGATAGCTGAATATTGGTCTTATTTTAATTTTTAAGTTAATTTTGCCACTGGATAACAAATGATTGATTAGTGCCAAGTAAAATCCGTCCCTAAATGAAGAATCACCAAGCACGGAAATGGCACAAGACTGCTTTAGAATAGAAATCGGTGCTTACTGTCTCTGATAGTAGGACCTGACTAAGTAATTATACGGGAAAATGGAACTCCAGCACAAGCTGCAACTCTGGACTCTGTCAGTTCCTTTTATTGATTCTGAAAAGAGTATGAATGCAAGAACCCACAGGTAACAAGAGGGAGGGAAACTGGGAGTGCTCCCTCCAGAACCACAGGCCTGAGGGCAGTTTGTCATCCAACAAGGTCGAGAATGCTTCGTCTCGCTGCCATCAATCAAGTCCTGAGCCCATCCCCCCACTGTGTGTTTCTAGCACCTTCCATGCACTCATGTCAGATTCTCTCACTCAGTTAAAACCACCCCAGAGCCTTTATTGGGCTGCCTCATTTACTGCCTGCATACAATTAGAGACCGACAGGGGCGGCCATCTTGTCTGCTGCATCCAATGTTGGCAGCTTTGCAGTGTACAACACAGTAGCCTTGATCCTATCCCACAGGCAGGATATTAAGATGTTTAGCTAGTAGTAAAACATCAGGAAGAGTCTGGACATTATGAGGATGATTAGAAGTTGTAGAGGATATAAAACCTTTGTGGACAGTGGTCAGTATTCCAAGGTCCAAAAAAAAGAAGTAAAATGTCCACTTATATACTGTAATCTTTTCCCTGGGTTGGTGAGTGTTAAATCAACACTTATGTTTTAATTAGCCAATATATCACTTTGACTTATGACCTCCCAATAGCAGAGGACCTCGGTGCATAGTGTGCCAAACACAACAAGATTCTTCTCTCCAGTATAACCGTTCATCCATTCACTCACTGCACCAATGTGAAAGATAATATGGCTGAGTTGTGTTTTACTGCAACCCAGAGTATGAATTTTACCCTGCATGTAGCCTGTAAACATCTCATTAGGTAATTAGGCCTTGGAATGTTTTCAAGCCCTTATTGCAAAGGTTCAATACACCTTTGAAATATAGATTCATACGCAATATACCGATTAAAGCAAACGGAAACGGTACCTGTCAATCAAAATTAAATTAAGCAAAACAATGGCAATCCGTGCAGCTGGCTTACCAGTTTGCATATGAGTAAGTGTAGGCTTTGACCACCAGATCTTTGTGATACAGGTACATATCAGAAATCACTGCAGGCCGAAGACCAACCCATACTCATAAAAACGAGCCTTCCTCCATGGTTCAGGTTTAGTTAATGTGCACTGCCCCCTGGCGTTTAAAATAGATATTGGTTCTGAATTCTGCGTGCTGCCCTGCTAATCGAGCACTTGTTCGGTACAACGTTTTCAGGATGTGCCACATTCCCATGAGGGGAAAAGGGGGAAACAGACTAATTATAACTCGACCTAACTGAGGGAAAAAAACACAAGGAGGCACGACTGTAACGCTGGACCTCCCTGCTTCTCATGGGCTCATGGTGGTTTCAGGTTTCCTGTAATCAGCAGGATTTAGGATGGTGTTTACATCACTGAAATCAGAGCAGCAGCAGACCGTGCTGATCAGTGGAACACTGTCGCTCTTAGAACAAACAAGATGCTGTTCATCCTCGATCTGGGTCTCTTCTTCCACACATGAAGATTCAGATAAGACAAGATAAAATAAAATGTGATAACCCTTTATGATATATATATATATATTCCTACACAAGCACACCTCAATCTGCTTTACGAGGTACTTATTAGGTGATCACCTGAATCAAATGAGGAAAAGTATCAAATCATAGGTTTTTGTATGAACACAGTGGATGTATGTATTCTAGACCTTGGTGATCATCAGGTGCGTGGTAGCAGACACTGAAAGAAACAATAATGCACTATGCACACAGTAATATTATACCTATTATGCAGTAATTGTTGCTCGTGTTCCATGAAACAGATAAGATTAACCTAAACGAAGCAATTCGTGTCTAGTAGGTTTTTATTGTCATTTCAACCATATACACACTGTACACAGTGAAACGAAACAATGTTCCTCCAGCACAATGGAGCAACACAATAACAAAAACAGAAACACCACAAGACCACAAAAAAGCCTACAGGACATAAGTGAGTGCAAGAAAAAACACAAGAGCAAAAAACCAATAGGACAAGACAACATTTATTGCAGTAGACAAAAGCTACAGTACTAGTTTGAATCAATACAGTCTGACAGATGCTATATTCTAGGAGCAGAGGGTTGTGTGTGCAAATATGCAGAACCGAGGTAGACAGCAGCTAATATAACTGGGAAAATATAGCAGCAGCAGGACATATTACGTGCAGTATAATACATAGAAGGCAGGATGAAAGCTCAGGCGTCCACATACGGGCCAAACCATAGCTAGCTTTTAGCTCCCCAGTTTAAAAAATCCTTCTTTAGTTAAAGCTGAAATAGTGTGAGGACAATTTCTAGCAGGAGATTTGCGGTTTGACTTAAGTTATCCTAGTAATTCAGAAATTCTACTTTTTAACCATAACCATTGATTTGCTCAAAAATAACTGCAGAATGTTTACATAGATAGATAGATAGATAGATAGATAGATAGATAGATATCGATCTCTCCGCAGCTTGCGCAATCGCCACGTGCACGTGTTAATTTCATGTGTTGTTTTCAAGGTTCTGAGTGTGACGTAGCCGCATTTTAATTGGTTGAAACCCTGATGGCAACTAAAGCTCCACCAATAAGAAACCGCTTTTCTGCCGTTTGGTCCAAAAAACACCAATCACGTCCTCCGCTACTAGCGCATGGGGCTAAAAGTCAAGCCTTGCAAGTTGGGTTTTTGTGAGAGGACAAACCCTGGTTTATGAAACAGTCCTGTGGGTTTCTTATATTTATTTATGTCTCCATTTTTACGATTTGTATATAGCAGCTGAAACGGAGAAGGCCTTCTGTGGCTTTTGTCAAAAATCCACCAATCACAATCACGTGCGCTACCATACGCTCTTCTTTGTCACGTGCGGGGATTGTAGTTTTAAAGAGCAATTTTCTGTAGTTGCCCATTCCTGACAAACTATATTTCCCAGAAGTCAGCCGACCTGTTCGAACAGCCATGCTTCTGTTTTTGTTATTATTGTCAACGGCTTGGGTTGTTGCTACACACGGACAGGGATTGTAATCTAATTACGAGACACTTGGCCTTTTGGTCGAATATAATCGTTGTCAGTCGTTCGTAGTGGGAAGGAAAAACAGCTCGGAGCGATTAAAAGCAAATAGGGTGAGTTGTTTGATGCTAAAAAGCTGCGTATGTGCCTGTATTGCACGTTTGCACGCAGACAAAAGCAATCTCGACGGGTGGACTGCCTTCACTGGTTGGGCTAACCATTAAATTGAGTACATTTGAGAATTATTTCAGTTATTGCACTTGCACAACGTCGGATCTGTGCTTTCGTGAGTGGTCTTGATGCCTGCACATTGTGGTGCATCCGCTGGGCCTGCTATTTGCATCTGCAACCTGGCAGCTGCGTGAGGAGTCGTGCATGGTACTTCGTGTACTCCAGAGATAAACAAAGCAATCTCAACTCTACTGCTCATATTAGTGCACAAAACAGGTGCTGAAAGGAAATTTATCGTCTGCATTATGAAAAAAGTCTATTCGTGTGTTTTGTTTAGTGAGAGAAATCCTTGTTTATTAAATACTCCACCAGTACTTGTTTGATATATTTCAAAGCAACAACTCTTTGTTTCCATTTCTGATCAGTGAATATTATTCGTGTGAGCCTGATAGCCAATTAAATACAAGGCAGACCGCTTTCTGCATGTAATGTGTGTCATGTCCTACTGCTAATTAAAGCCTGTAGGATTTTGCTGCTTGCAGTGTGGCACCTGTTGCCTTTCACCACGCTTTTGTTTGCGCAGAGATAGCCAAGCTCCAAAAATAGAATAAAATAAAATAAAACAAACAACCACCCGAAGGGTTGCTGAGGATGTTGTACACTGATTTACAGTCAGTACACTGATTTACATTTGTGGTTATGCAATTTGTGCAGTGCTCTTCATTGGCTAAGTTATTGATCATTTATCACATTAATGTAATTTCTGTTATTTCATTATTTATTCAGTGTATTGTATGGTAACAATGTATATTTCATAATACATAATAAACTAACGACACTGATGGCCAGATAATCTACTCTTTGTTTTATCTAAAATTGGCCACTGTTTAGGTGCTTATTCAAATGTAAGCAAATTAATGACCCTACCCATGTTAAAGCCTTTGACCAAAAAGCTATTCAGACTCTAAATATAAAAATTTTTACTGCTAATTGTTTGATAAATTATCTAATTTAATATACTTTGTCATAAAAAAAAGATTAGAGTAAATTAGTGATCTAAGACATTTGCCCCAACCCCTATACATAAATTAGGTTTACATTTGATTTCACTGTTTTTTCTTGGTCTGTTCATAAAAAATGTAAATATTTTTTTCTGTTTTCCTGCTAAAGTACATATTTGCTATAATACATTTCCTATAATATGTCTATTTTAAGGTTTTGCACTTTCTAAACTAGTTTGGGAGTTTGGCCTTGTGTCTGGTTGTGGCCTTTTTACTGGTGAACGAAAGAACCTCCTGATGGAAAAACACAGGAGATTGTGTAGGTCCGTGTAGAAAAAAACAAACCTCTAAATATGGACCCTGTGGTTTTGAACCACCTGTCACACGCCTGATCTACTGTACACAAGCCTTCAGCAGCTCTCAGAACTGTCCTGCCCGTCTCCACTGTTCTGTCACTTCTGATTTGTGGTTTTGTGACGTGTGCCATGATTTACCGTTTGCTCCTCTGATTGCTGAGCTGTCAGCACAACAGGTTTGTCCTCAGCATTCACCCTCAGGCATGTTCTCTCGTGATTTAGTTTGTCTCCCTCCCTCTTTGGTTTCCTAACATGAACTTTCACCTTGTTAGAAAGGCCACCCAAAACAAGTGTAGTTAACCATTATTTTTTTAATTGTTATTCATTTTTGATTAGCATTTGCTCAACAACTGTATCCAGGCCTCTTGTTGTAGTTTGCTGCAGAGCAAAAATTATAGTAAAAGGATTCTTACACGTATGAAGAAAATACTATAACTAAAAACAGATAAATAATGAAAATACTTATACAGGAAGCCCCCGTTACCCACTTGTATGTGGTTCAGCAGTCATGGCTTCGGTCTCTCTGAGCTGATTTTTTAAAATTGTTCGTGGAAACTGCGGATATCCTCTGCATTTTTTTCTTTGCTGTTTTAATGTCCAGGCATCCTCAACGCCCCCTCGTCCTGGTTGTTTATGATTGGTCACGGCAATTAGCAAGGCAATCAGACACCTGAATGGAAAGCGCCTCCGCTGCTCTGCGCCGAGCCCAAATATAAACAACCAGCACGAGGACCAGGGGGCGTGACGGACGAGGCCCGGACATCACAGTCACCCGTACTCAGAGGCAGGAATTTTAAAAGTAGCCAATCCGAGAATGCTATTTATTTCTCCTTGCTGCTGATAGGCTGGTGCCCTTTGACAAATCCCTTGCAGCTATAGTTCAGAATTTCCCCCGCAGAGCATCTCGGGTGTTCTCGTTTTGATCTTCTTACAGCCTTGTTTTTTTGTTACTGTAAATTAACTGACCCTACTTATACCAAAGAAAATGGCAGCGCATACCAAAGAAAACACATGTGCAAAAGCTGTGGTTCAGTGTAATTGGTAGCAAGATCACTGTAATTAGTAAACTGTAAGCTCAGTCTGATGTTTTATTGCTAAAATATATGATACCCAGTGGAGTATCCTAATGCAAGCTGTACTTTGCTCAATTATGGGCTTTTGTTGTTTTGTCTTCATGTTTATCCTGTTAAAACAAGACTATAATGATTAAAAAAAGAATGTTCTTTCATTGTGTTTTGATGGTCCGTGTTACAGGTGCTGTGCCCAGGACTTGGCTTGGACCATGGAGAAGGAATGGAAGGTGGAGTTTCGGAATGTGGGCAGTAGCTACTTCCCTCAGAGCCGAGTGGAATGCCACTACAGCATCAGCTCTCAGCACAGCTGGGCCAGCAATGACTGGGTTGGCCTTTTTAAGGTTTGTTTTAGTTGCATTTTACACATTGTCAACCTTTTCAGTGGATATCTTTTTTAGACTGTTGTTCCTGTTTCTCCAGGTTGGGTGGTCGTCGGTGAGAGACTACCAGACATTTGTGTGGGCTCTGGCTCCGTCCAGCTACAAGGAAGGGACCAATGTGAACTGCTGTGTTCACTTTCAAGGTGTCTCAGTTTGGCGATCTTTGAACTACTCTCATCTGTACTTTGCAACTTTTATGAAAAAAACAAATATACACAGTTTCCCCCCAGTTGTTGTCAGTCAGCCAATACATGGCTGATGTCTGAAGATTGCTTCTTTACTTTTGCTCTGGAGCTACAAGCTATGGGAGCCTATTGTATATCCCACCAATTCGAACGTCTACTGTGTAACTGGATTGACTTGTTAAATAATCAGTGTGGAGGTAGCTCAGTGGGTAGGATACTTGCCTCCGGACCAAAAGGTCATGGGTTCGAATCCTACCTTCAGCATCACCACTGGGTCCCTGAGCAAGACCCTTAACCCCAAGTTGCTCCAGGGAGA
>JBBPDB010000134.1:3571340-3602698 GCA_037974465.1 Brachypetersius altus
GTTTCCAGTTAAGTGTACCATATGCATCAGACGTTTAGCCAACGTTCTGTGGGCGTGACGTCTGAGGCTGAGACTAGCTTTGCCCTTGCCTGGCGTGTATGAAAGACTTCCCATTGCCTTTGAAATATTGAAAATATTTCCCATTGCCTTTTTATTGCTTCACATCCTTTTGACTGCTCATTTCTGGTGAATTGTCCACTCCGCTTGCCGTGGTTTTACAGAGCAGTGAAATAAATTATTGTGAGGAGAAGGAGGTAAATATTTACTCTTGTGGAGCTTGCACCTTGACAACAAGCACCTCAATCTCCTCTACTGTGAAGTGTTCTTGGCACTGCCTCAAGTGGTCCATTCTGCACCTAGCAGATCTGTTTAAATCTGTGTCACAGGCAATATGATTGGCTGAGCAGGTCAGTTTCACTGTATATTTCTCAATTTCTCAATTTTCAACTTTTTCCACGTATTGTGGATGGATGTGCCTGCTTGAAAAATCTATCCTTTGTGCATCTTGGAAATGCCCTCATGCTTTTGTAACACGTGGCGGTGGTGGACATAGGTGGTTGCGCTTTGCCTAAGGAAAATAGGGCCCTCATTGTTCGGCATCCCAGATTTATAATTATATACAACTCTACACAATTGCTGTGGGCATCATCAATATCACATGAAGCTGGTTAGATGCTAATTGGTCTGCACTGACCTTTCTAAACAGACCACAGAGACATCATTGCTTCTGTGCTTCTATGCCCTGCAGCTCCACAGCTTTTAAAATAGTTGACAGCGGGACTCTCATCGGCGCCATGGCTTTTTTTAAGCCTTTTTTAAGCCTATACTCTTCATCAGTTACAGAAAGCAAAGCATGACTTTCCCAATACCAATGATTACCATTAATAGGTTTATTTATGCCCCTTTCCTACAGCTCTCTTCGCATAACAGACTTTGATTGTCTTTTTTTTATAACCCATGTTATTTATTTGTTTTAGTTAACATCAGTTAGTGCATTTAGCTCCTGGCTTGTCATAATTTACTGCAAATTCAAACATAGCTTAGTCCGAAATAAGGTCACATTCCGTTTTCTTAGATCTCGTTAAAGAACTTGAGACACACTTTCTAATAAGAAATGTTTTCTATGTATTTTATGTTTTAGAATAATAGTGAAAACTATGAAACAACACACTTATTACCCCAACAGTGTCTTGTTTTAAATTGTAGTAAGCCCCTTTTGCCTAGGATCCTTGTTGGGAAGGTATTTGAAAAGGATTTATTTATGCAGAGTCTTTTGGAAAAAATATAATTCATAAGCATTATATCCGTCACATTTTATCCGTTAAATCAAAATGTGTTTAAAGAGCAAGTCCATAAAGTCCCCCCAATCCCCCGTGTTGCTCAGGGCCGGCTGCAGGAGTGTCTGAAGGAGAGGGCAGAGCTGCTGCATGTTCTGGAGGCAGCCGAGAGGAGTCTGGAGAACGAGCGGGAACATGCAGACAAAGCTAAAGAAACCTGGGAGAAGAAGCAAAGGGATTTGGAACAGGAGATTTCCAAACTGCAGCAGGAACTCAGGCACACCAGAGAACAAGTGGAGGAGATGAAGAAGAAGCAAGAGGTACAAGATTCTAAGGTTCAAGAGAGTCAGCAAAATTGAATGAAGTTAATAATGCAAAACATACAACAGTCCAGAAAAGCAGCCAGTAATGCTCATATGAACATTCATCCTAGCCGATTGCTCACTAAGCAGCAGTTTTGATAAAGCACATTTGGCCGATTTGTAATATTGTTATATGAATATTGAAAGCTGTGGGAAATGTGTCTGAGAGTTAGATCTTTAGTTTGGCTCATTAATATCCACCCCCAGTCGAAAAAAGCACACAGTGCTTAGGCTACTTCTTACATTGGCAGTTACTGATGGCTCTAGGCCTTACAGAGAATTTGATTATTTAGTATATGTGTTAATATAGATGGGCTTTAGTACAGCTCCTGATTATTTAAGCAATGGTAGTGGTAATTTATCAACGGGAAGCCGTAAGCCATAAGAAAAATTCCACTTGGACACTTGCTTAAAAATTTTAACCCATTTATTCCTGCCGAAACCGACAAAATAAAAAAAGAGTACTGTCAAATTTACTTGTTCCTAGAATATCCATAGACCTTCACTGAAGGCCTACAAGGCCCTAAGGGGTCCTTTCTGACTGCAAGACATATCACAGTAGCAAGATAAGAGCTGTATTGCATGGTGTGACTTTAGTGGACTGCTGTCATTTTTCTAAACAGTCTCATTCTCCCTCTATCCTCTTCCCTTCACTCTTCTCTCTCTTTCTTTTCAGGAGATGGAGACTGAGACTGAAGCTGTGCATGAGGAGAAGCAGGTCCTGCTGGCTCAGAAAGCTGGGGGAGAGGAGAGGATCAACCAGCTGGAAGACGACATCAGGGTGCTGACCCAGAGAGGCCTGGAGAGAGAGACTGACCTGGAGAGGTCAGCTTGTTTTATTCCTCTGTCAATGTACTTCCCTGTACGTCTGAGGTCCTTTGTCTATGTCTTCATGTTTTTTTTTTGCGAATGATCTTTGTCTCCCCCTGCAGGATGAAGGAGCGAGCCAGGAAAGCAACAGCTCAAAAGAAGGAAGAGGAGAGTGAACGCAAGAACCTTAAGGTACTTAAGAATCATACATCATTACAGTGTGTGTGTGTGTGATATTTATATCAGCAGTGGCTTCTTTCTGCCAACAAAAACAGCTGAATATTAGAATAAATGCAAATAAACAAGCAAGCAGTAAAAAGTATCAACATTTCTTTTTCCCAAAAAACCCCCCTGGTTTGGATCCAGGTGTCTGCTCAGTGCCTCCAGTCATTGGGTGAATGAATAAAATTCCATAACTAACACCTGATTTAATCTACTGAAGTAAAAAGAGCTGCAGGTAAAACTGGGCTTCTATGAGGAGAGAGATCTGGACATGCTTAAGTGAACACTTTGCCACACATAAAACCACCATTTACTGTATTAATGTTGTTTGGATTTGTTGTAATGTAAGTGTTTTAACACTAACTTAACACTACTGCCCAATCGTAAACAGCTTTCATGCATCATTTTCTCAGGTGCCTAAAACTTTTGCACAGATCTGTCCGTCCATCTGTCTGTCCGTCTGTCTGTCTGTCCGTCTGTCTGACCGTCTGTCTGTCCGTCTGTCCATCTGTCTGTCTGTCTGTTAATTTTGATCAATTAATCACAGAAAAAATGACACCTTAAACAAATTAACGCTGATTAAGTGCACCGCGTGACTTTAAACCGGTTCGGTGTTCTGCCGAAACATGCTACCCATCTAGATGTACAACCATGCTCTTCTGCACATGTGCAGTGCCACAGTCTTGGCAGAATGCTATCCTAAGCCAGGAAATATGTGTCAGAAGCATATATTAGGGCTGTCAATAGATTCAAATATTTAGTCGCGATTAATCTCATGTTTGCCATAGTTAACTCGCGATTAATCCTAAAAAGGACTGAGAAGGTAAACATGTTAAAGTTGGTGAATGCGCTGTATGTTGTGTTGTGTTAGCTGAAGCTGGAGCAGACCGAGAAAGAGCTGCACAGTCTGTCTACAGAGTTCCAGAGCCTGAGGAGCTCCCTGGCCCAGAGAGACACACATGCCCTGCAGCTGCGGGACACCATCACAACGCTCACACACAAACTCAACAATGCACACAGGAAGGAGGTGTGTCTCACAACGTATACACAAGCCAAGTATAAACTACTGCATCATTTGTTAACCCCATTCATTAATGGCTAGAACCTAGTACTAGCAGGGAGTATGACTTTCTTTAGCTTTATGCTGCATCTAACCTCTCACTTTTGTGCACCTTCAGCACAGGCTTATGACCACATTACTTTTAGGTTTTGTTGCTTAAATAAATTGTTACAACAGGACAGGACCAAAATACAGATAATAATTACTGTAAACCAGACTATTTCTGTCTGTTTAGTACAACAGATAAGGAGTAGTGATGTATGGTAAAAATATAAGTGTGTGTGTATGTTGAAGGCGACAAATGAAGCAGCTCTGGCAGATCTGCGGGGTGTGCAGGAGCGTCTGGGTGCTAGTGAACGCTGTGTGGAGACTCTGCGGGGAGAACTGCGGGACATGGCCTCTCAAAGGGACAGCGCTCAGGCTGAGCTGCACCAGGCCAGGCTCCAGGCAGCTCAGCTCACCCTGCAGCTTGCAGACACCAGCCTGGCCCTGCGGGAGGGACGTGCCAGCTGGGCTCAGGAGAGGGAGAGTCTGCAGCACAGTGCTGAGGTGAGGGATTGGGCAGGGGAGCTGGGGATGGAGGTGGTGGGGAGAGTACAAAACTGCTAGAAATCTGCTAAATATTAGTGGTCCAGCTGCTATTTTTTATTAGCCTTGTCAGTGGACTTTTTGTCTTTCATAGGCTATAGAGTATTAGTTTTATTTGCAAAAATCCTAAATGCGGTGTTAGTGTTCTTCCATAAGTATTTGCTATGCTCTTGCAAACACAGCATTTTTATTACCTAATTCCAGCGTTTATAACCGTGGATCATTAATGGGGTTGTGGTACTCAGAAATAGTTACTGTGTAAATAAACTCCTATAATGGCGTGCATTGACTCATAACGACAAATTAGGTTTTGCGTTATATAACTATTAACGACTATTGACCTCTATAACAATATTAACAGCAGTAATATTTTTATTCATATACCACTTTAAATACATGAAGTAGTGCTTTATGATAAAATTAAAAAAAAAAAATACATGGTGAAAATTTATTTATGAACTAAAAAAGCAAATAAAGCTGATCTATGGAAAAAATAAGATGCATTATTAAAGTATTATATTGAACTCACTTTTAAAGGCACTGTATTTTCACTATTTGTTAAAGAACAGATGTTGAAACGTGAACTGGCAGATGTTCCACGAGTTGCACATGTGCTTTAAGTCAATTTAGAGCAGTTAAAGAACAAGTTAAAGAACGGTGGTGAGGGACATTTTTCTTCAAAATAATCAAATTTTTAAAAATAGTAAAAATGAGTGAATGAATTTTTGCCTGAATTGCATGCGCATGACGAGAATAAGCAGAGGTAACTGAGATAACCCAAGCGGCTTTTCAGGTTAGGGGTCAGTGAGGTGCATTGTGCTGTCTGCACAGATGGACAGGGTGCGTTTGGACCGGCTGAATGATGAGATTCAACAGAAGGAGGAGCTGCTACAAGAGGAGAGGATGGAGAGAGAGAAAGCAGAAGTGGAGCTTGGGCGAGAGAAAGACTGCAACCGGGTAAGTTTGACCACATGTTACACGCCTTTACTCCTAACGTTCAGTGCCAGATCACAAGTCATAGATAAACCATGAAATCAGTGAGGACCAGCAATGTTATCAGTGACAGATGTGTAACCTAAAGCCCTTTCAAAACGTATTGTATTCTTTGCATTTTGATCTCCCATTAACACAAAAACAGAGAAAACTCTACAACACAAATATCTCACATTGCACACATACTCGAAGCATTTTACATCATTTATGATATCTGCACCTGCAGCACAGGCATGCTCCTCCATGAGATTTTTCATTTGGTGTAGGCAGGTGTTTTAATGGAGGGGGGCAATTTCAAAGATATTCTTATGATTTAGCAAAGGAGCTATAGGTCATCTGTTGCTGATAAAAACTAGAGACCCAATTCTCTGTAACTATTCAGGTCGTCTCTTAACCCACTTAGGCTTGTTGTGTAGGACTTAGCTACTAAGAGCTATAAAAACCAAAGACAACACCAGGGCAGATGTTCACAAAGCAGTTCTAAGGAAGACATATCAAGGATCCGATTCCTTCCTATTCACTGATTCTAGATCAGCACTCGTACAACTTTTTTGTGAAATGTCATACTGTATAAAAAAGCCGCCCACAGCATCCAGACCTTCAGTGAAGCTGTTTTGGATCCCACAGTAAGTCATACTTTGTCTTAATTTAATGTTTCAAGTCTGGATGTGGTTTGAGTGGTCTGACTTCTAGTGTTCAAGTATGAATGAATGAATGAATGAATGAATGAATGAATGAATGAATGAATGAAATTTTTATTTGAACATAAGACGAAAAACAATAAACATAATTAGAACAGATAAAGATATGAAAAATATAAAAAATAAACAAAAAAAGTCTTTGCCCAAAAGGAGTGGGAAGAAGCCTGTGCTTATTTAATCCCACCCCCTAGTCACACATTACAAAATTTCCTAAAAAATAAACCATCTCGGCACCATTTCATCAGACTTCAAATAAATCTTATAATATATTATTACTTTTAAGATCATATATTTGTACATAATTATATCACCACATTATTTACATTAAAATATAGAATAATGGCAATAATGTTAGTTATATAATAATGCTATATATTAATAACAATGACAAATAGCTAATAACCACAACAACGATAATGACATAAATACTAATGACATATATTTATAGTATATTTAATATTTAAGTAAAGTAGCCTATTATTATAATTTCTACTATAATATGACGGAGGACAGAGAATGTGTTTTATACAGAATGTGTAGTATTATAAGTATTTTACCAGGTAATTAAAGTATAAGTTGTTCAAGGGGGTAGTGTGCGTGCGTGCGTGTTCCCTATTCTGGTAGTGGAGACCTATCGTTGATCAGTGTTTGCTCTAAAAGTGTGTCACCATTCCTTTAACACGTGTGTGCTCGTGCGTGCAGGTGCAGTTGGGTGAGACTCGAAGGGAGCTGCAAGAGCTGAAGGCCAGTCTTAGGGTGTCTCAGAAGGAAAAGGAGCAGCTGCAAACTGAGAAGCAGGTAAACTTCTATACACATAATCTGCTAAACCCACACAGCCCACTACACACAGCCCCCCAGTGATTAAACACAAACACTACACAAGTACCTTACTAACATTCTTAACATTGTAATTCCTGATTAACAAATTCTTGATTAAAGCTTAATAGTAAGCCTATGGTTAAAAGCACTTAAATACTTAAAGGACCTATACTTAAAAGGTCCTTGTCAGATCTCTGGGTTTCTTTAGGTTTAGGGGATTATGATGGATATTCCTGGAAAATGTTCTGATGTCGACTAGAATGAACCCATATGGTCTATCAAGAAAAAACAAAAACTAGATATTGTGTAGGCTGTACCCCAATACACTATAATATGCATCTATACACATGAATTATTAAGGAGGAACAGACATCAGCCATTCCAAAACACCAGTGAAGATAAAACATGGATAGTGTATACAACTGAGTCTCTCTTTAAGGCATTGAAAGTGTTAGCAGTTCCCGAATGTCACATGCGTCTCCTTGACCTTGAGTGTGCTGCACGTGTAGGAGGTGATTGAGTACATCCGGCAGCTGGAACAGAGGCTGGAGACACTGAGCGAATCCAAATGGAGCGCAACTGCCCTGTTGCAGAGCAGTGAGTAACGGTTCACGTCATAATATTACAATGACATGCAACACACACCGCCTAATAAAGGCCACCATTCAGAGCGATACAGCTCAGCCTTAACCGACACAGCAAGGCACCAGACTGCAGAGTCATACACCTCACTTAAACACCATAAAGTGTCCTGCAGCAACTAGAGCTAAGCTTTAAAATCGTGTCATAATAGTAACAATGATGGTCACAAGTTAGCACCATATCACTTTGATAATGCTAATCTATAACTACTGGCTTTCATTCACTGTTAGCAACAGAAGCAGTAGTTGACTAAACCATCCCTCTAAGATTCCATTCATTATGGTTGGAACTATTGAGCATTAAAAAGTAAGCTACCATATTTAAACCATTCAACCACTGCTACACAACAGAACGAAATACACAGCTAACATGTCACACACTGTCAGTGTGTGCTTTTTCAGGCTAGATTTGTTACAGATTTGCCTCAGATTAATTCTTTTTCTTCCAATATCCTTATGAAACCTGGTTTTGGATCAGTACCACCTTGTTTGCAGTATATCACTCTTACACATAATATTCTGTGGAGGCAATGTAGTCCTGCCTCGGAATGTGATGATAGATCACTGGATTGTAGACATTACATTATCAATTCATTATAAAAAGTTCCCATTGAAAAAAAAATCTCTTTTCGAACACTCAAATATGTTTTGCATTGCACTGCATAATGAATCTTCACACACTGAACATAAACTATGTCTGCACCTGGTAGACAGCGAATCCCACATGGCCATATGTGTCTTTGGCATGCAGGTCGTCCGGACAGCCCCCTGTCCGACTCGGAGGATGAGAATCCAGAAGCTCTGCAGGAGGCGCGCTCATCCAGGGCTCTGAGCCACTATGGCCTGTGTGACCAGCCCCAGCCTGACCTCCTTCTGCCTGCCACACCTCCTCCATCCCCCCGACACATCCATACCTCCCATGCAGTGGTCATCAGCCAGCCAGCCCCTCTCTGCTCACCACACCAGACCAGCAGTGACACGCACGCGCACAGTTCTGAGTCGGTGAGGCTGGGTTGACCAAAATCTATTGAATTTTAAGAAACTTTTTACAATTTTCAGTGTCAGTTTCTTTATATATCACATGGTCACACAAAAATTTAGATTTTTTAATTTGATACTATTTTTAACTATACAGCATATTTTTTCCATTTCATAGATGATGACCAACTTGGAGATTACTTAACATTTAGCTGCAGTTTGAGGCAAATGTGAATTTCAAGTTCCCTGGTGATATTACATCTGTCCATAGTTAGGAGTCCAAGAGAGAGTTATTGACCTTTGGATGGCCTTTTCTTCCCAACTATCACCCGGTGCGATGCTCGCCAATGCAGGTGTCTATAAGCAGATGTAACAGAATTGGCAGTTAATGTTCTCCAAGTGTGTTGAGCTTTCCAGTCACAGCACAGCAGTAGCAGAAGTTTGAAAAGCTGCGGTGACTGATTTCATGTGACTCAGGAGAAGCATTTCACTCTTCCAACTTGGTGTCATTACATGCTTTTTGGAAGTCCTAGCAAGTGGATAGAACAGTACATAACAAAAACTGAAAGAAAATGTTTAATGAGATAGAAATGGAGCATATACAGTTCTAACTGGTGGTCATAAGCTTCTATTATATTTTGTTAGGAACATTAACCTTGTAGCTCCAGGGTAAAACAAAGGAACTAAATGTGGCTGACATTGTAAACATGTCAATAAGATGTTTGGCAGAGCTGGCAGTATTCTTAATAATAGTTGATTTTGTGTGTGTGTTTGACTTCCAGGAAGAGGAGTATGAAGTGGCTCATTCTGGAGGAAACAGCTCTGGTGAAGAGACAGCCCTGCTCCTGCCAGACCACAGGGACAATACGCTTGGGTACATACACACACACACACACACACACACACACACACACACACAAATAAATGCCCATAAAATGTCTGTCATACTATCACATGCAGATTCTCCGTCACCTCTCCTCATGGACGTTTCTCCTCATGTCATGTCTGTGCACTCTGCCCACACAGGCTGTCCACGTCACTGTCAAGTACACACTGCCCTCACAAGTCCTCTGTATATCTTCTCCTCAAGCACTCCGACTGTATCACGTACACGCACACACGCGCACGCTCAGAAGATGATTTACGGCGACAGGCGGAATATGGCGCGGAGATGGAAGTTTTGAATACCGCCTCATAAAATTAGTGAGGGAGAGGGGCAAAAGAGAGAGAGAGGGATATGGATAAAGCGAGGAAGAAGGAGAGAGAGAAAGAGCGGAGGAGAGAGGGGCTGAGCGCTGTGATGGGAGGACAGAAGGACAGATAAGTTGACGCGGAGCAATAGCAATGATTTACTGAAAGGGTAGTCAGCGCTCACCGGCCAATTTTCAGCATCATTAAAACCATCTCTCTCCCACTTCATTCTCTCTCGATCGCTCACTCGTCCTCTCGTTTCTCCTCTCCTGTTCCTTCCTTTCCTCTCCCCATCCTAATGTTTTCCCTCTCCTTCTCTGCTTTATAATAAACACACCACTCTATAGTGAGCAGCCACAACACTAAAACAACTGACAGACGGAAGAGAATAACATTGATTCTTATTAAAGTGGCAACCGTCAAGGGATGTGATATATTAGGCAGCAAGTGAACAGTCAAGCTGCATCCCAAACCACACACATACATCCTACATGACCAAATGAATGTCTTTCTAATAGCTGTGTGCTGTTTCTCTCCCGCTGCAGTATTTTTGCATTTTAGAATGCAGATTGGGACAGAGCCTCATTTCTAAATTTTGATTCATTAGAAGCAGGAAAAATGGGCAAGAGCAATGCTGTGGTCACATGAATAACAAATGAGAGAGACAAAAAACACTTCTCTCCTTTTTTTTGGGGGGGGGGGGCGGTCCTAGCTCATTGTTACTATGGTTACAGAAATAAACATTAGTTTGCATTTGTGCAAAGAGAACACAACGGTGACCAGTCAGCAACTGTGTTCCTTAAAGGCAGGAGCTTCGTTCAGCAAGATAATGCTCCTTCCACACTGCAACAAAAAGCTCAAGGTTGGCTCCAAATTGCCCATATCTCAATCAAAATGAGTAGCTGTCAGATTTATCTGACAAACTAGTTTGATTAATGGAGCCCGTACCTTGCCTTTTACAAGACTTAAAGGATCTGCTGATAAGCTCTTGGTATCAGATATCACAGCACACCTCCAGCGGTCTTGTGAAATCCATGGGTCCTATATAGTGTCAGGCAGGTAATTCTAATGTTCTAATGTTGTTTAATGTTGTAGGTTTCACAAGGTACATTTCCACCAATATATCTGGTGACTTTTTGTGTCTAAGAACCACCTACTTAGACAGGAATGGGCCATTTGACAGTGATGGGCCACTGCCTGTGATAAAAGCCTGGCCTTGTCCTATTTCTCCCAATGTATCAGAACCATGATTGCAGAACATCAGGCGGGACCCACAAGTGAGTCCTGAATGAAGCTAAATGGCTGACAAATCTAAAACATTTCTTGCCGTTTTTGTAGAAATTTAAATTATTTTAATTTTGGGGAGGTTGTAGAATGTATTGCATAAAATTATCGCTTAATCTTTCTACAGCAAACAGATTTTTGTCATTAAGATGCTAATATGACTGCTGTTGGTTGGTTGGACAGCTCATGGGTACATTGGCTGAGTGAAGCAGTTTGCATTCATTGAAGTCCAGAATATACATAAGGTGTGTTAGAATGTCTAATAAATGGAATACAAAAGCATTCCAAAATATGGCCTGTTATGAAATAGTTGAGCTTTTCTTAAAAAAAAAAAAAAAAAAAACCCCATAGCATTCAAATTACAGTAATACGCAAAATGCAACAGCCACCAACAAATGCTGTATTGGTAATGGCAAGAAATATGTTGCAAATGTTTGTAGACACTGTATTGCTCTGGAAGACTTGTGCAGATTGGGCAGCGTCTCACTTGATGAGAAATTAGTAAGAATTTTTTTTTTCTATAAGAATGACACAAAGGATATACTTAAGTGCAGAAAGCTTACAAGTGTAACTGGCAAGATTACAATAGATGTGGCCTTTTTAGTGCTTCTCAGAAAGTCCAGATACATCTGTGGGCGGAGCCTTTGGGACTTTGAACGCCCACTATAAAGAATAGGTCAGACACTAGAGGGCAGTGGTGAGAGCCCAAAATGATTGGAATGCTATGGAGCCTTTGTGCAAAATGATTAATAAAATAATATAAATCGGCCACTTACAGTCACACGTGAACACCGTACAGCACACAGTATCAGAATTATTTCTCTGTATTTCATCCATTCACCAAGTGAAGCAGCCAGCGACGCAGTGTGTCAGGAAAGGTACCTTGCTCAAGGGAACCCCGGTGGTGCCACTGGCAGTCCTAGGATTCAAACCCACAACCTTCTGATCACAGTGGCAACTGCTAGGGCCCTTTTATTTTGCAAACACAGAATATGAAGTGAAGTTTATTGATGAAGCATGTTTATAAATGGCTCATGCTGGCAAAGTGCTTAAATATTAAATAAAACATAAAATATTAGCAAGTCTTTTTATATTAGCATGGAATTATTAAAGGTACAATTTTTCAACATATATTTTGATGGAGTCAGTGTGTCATTTATAGAAGTACAAGAATGTATTGCATTAAAAAAGTAAGTCTGCAGCAGTTAGGTTTTGGTTAAAGGGATGCCAGCTTTTTTGCTACTGAGTGCTGATTGGTTGGAAAGCTGATAAGAATATTGGCTGAATTAAGCAGTTCCTACACATTGATGCCATGAATGAACTGGTTTATTCAGTCTGTGAGTTGAATCAGCACTTCTGTCCTCTGTGGCATGAAATGGGAGCACGCCGCCACCCACAGCTTCCTACAAGGTTTCTGCTTTGCAAGTGTAGGCTGAAACGTTATCTGTTACTGGAGATCTTATTGTCCTTTTCAGTGTACTGTTATTATGGATTTGTGTGGAAGGCTTGAATGCACATTTATACATGCATACAGTGAGGACCAAAAGTGTTCATTGTTCAAAATCCCTTGAATTTGAGAGATTCTGCACTATATCAGGTCACTATTCAAATGTAAATGACATTGACATCCATCCATTTTTTTTAAATGATCCCTTTCACTTAAGTATGTTCACAAACTCCAGGACAGCACAAGTGCAATGCATGAGGCATTCAGTGCACCATCACAAATCTAAATAGTTCTGTAAATATTCAAATCCTACTTCAGTTGTTCATACTGTTCTACCATGACAATAAAGCAATCTGATCTGATTTGTTCAAACTTCTCACTCAAATCTTTACACTGATAAGGCCAGATTTTATGCATAAATGACTTAAAAGGTCATTGCTATCCATAAGAAAACAAATATCTCTCAAATGTTGATTTATAGAAGTATAAGAATGTATTGCATTAAAAAAAATAAGTCTGCAGCAATCAGGTTTTGGTTAAAGGGATGCCAAAGGGATGCCAGCTAATATACATGAAACCTTCATTAATGAATGAACCAATAGAAATGCTCCAAATGGCTTGGAATTAAAACGCTTACAGAATTTCTATTGGTTCATTCATTAATGAAGGTTTCATGTATATTAGGGTTTGTTTCTATGTTCAAATAAAAAAAGGAGATACACAGTTTTCTTTGTTATGTGCATTCACTGTTACTCTCTGAGGACACTCAAGCACACCGTCTAGCATTTTTCAGCTGTCTTATAGTGTATGAATGAATAGCAGAAGGGCAGGATCCGCTTAAGCCGCCTCTGAAATGATCTGCTCCTTTCTTTCTTTTCAGTGACTTGGCCGACAGCCCCTTGTGGTGAAGCGTGGAGATGCAGGAGCTGCTTTGCTGCCGCAGCAGGATGAAACGTGTTACCCGTATTTGTACAGTAACACCCCCGCCCTCAACAACATACTGACAAACTGTCCGAATATGCAACTCGCTTTAAACTTTATATGCACTTTCTGTATGCACAAGCTACTAGACCAGTCAGTCTCACACTTTTACCTGCACAAATACACAACACATATCAAAAGACAAGTTTAGCAGAGCTCTCCACAGAGAGCTTACGACAGAAGAGTTCAGAGAAGATTGTGCAAGCGTGTGTGTCTGTACGTGTGTGTGTGCGTGTGCGTGTGCGTGTGCAGACTTTTATTAACTACATCTTTGTGTTTTAAGAACATGTTAAGTTGGTGCCCAGTTTTGAATTATGCTTTATAGCTATTTTGCCCCAGGAATACAGTAAGGCTTTTTGTGTTTTATTGATTTAAGATGGCAAAAATCTTAAGCACATTATGACATTAATCTAGGTTTCAGAATGTAGGAGTTTGCTCTTCTGTTATTTTAAGGCTCTGGCGCCAGTAGTATAATATTTGTAGTATCGATAAATAAGTTAACAGCCTCCTAAGCAGGTCGGTATCGCAAACTACGTGTCAGAAAGGGAATTGCATGAATGTATTAATGAATGGCAATTAAGGTCGATCCTGAGACAATAATAATGAGCGCGTATGAAGAGACTCGAGTGGCACTTTAGAATCCTGCGGCCTTGCAATTTTTTGTTCCCAATAATGAGATATTTACCTTCTTTATGCAAGGCTTTAAGCTACACGTGTGCATGTAAGTTGCTGCCATTTTATTCTTACTTGCCACCTCCTCAGTAAGTACAGTCATATGCAGATGTTTACACACCCCTGGCCACATGATATTCTTTGTTGATTTTCTAAGTAAGAATAAGTACACATTCCATTTATTAAAATATTGTTTTTTGTATTTTTTTTTAATCTGTAATATAATTTCTGTCTGTCTGTCTTTCTCCCTCTCTCTATCTCCCTCCCTCTCTCTCTCTCTCTTCCTCCCCCTCCCTCCCTCCCTCTCTCAAAATGTGCCATAACTTTTGCACAGGCCTCATTTTATATTGATGTAAAATTCTATACATATATATGTTATATATGTTAAATTTCGAAAAGAATAGGGATGTAATATTACAGTCGACTCACAGTTTGGTTCAGTACACAAAGTACATGAACTAAAGACTGAAAACAATGTAATATTCTAATAGTATTTATAATTAAATTTAAATAAAGAAAAACGATGCCTTCCATTATGACACAATTTACTAATGAGACTAGAGCTGGAAGACCTGGTTTAATACTACAGATACTGCAGATACATCAGAAGTCATAATAATAGAATGCTGCACCCCGAGAAAGAAAGTGTGTTTTCTGTAGAGGATGTGTACTTAATGTATTTTTGAAAATCAACAACATTTGATCTGACTGTCCCAAGTTCCTGCACACAGCTGTATACTGTAAAACCATAATCAATCTAATTATAGCTAAATCTAGAAAATGCCAGTGGAATTCTCGTCTGCTTGTAAAAAGCATTCACAGAGAGGGATGTGGAAAGTTTTTCTAGCAGATGAATGACCGCTTTATTGCGAAAATACCTGAAGTTCAAGGAAACATTAGGTGTCCAGTTAGCGTCGGAATGCCCAGCTGTTTTTCTTTAAACAGTGGCCCAGCCAGGACTAAATTCACTGTAATCAGATTTTTTCTATTTGTGATTTGATGATGCACCATGTGGCTGCTGTGCCTCCCCTTTTGCCACTTTTAGCCTTAGCAAAGCACATGTTCAATCACTTTTATTCAGAAAGAATTGAAAAACCTCTGCAACAAGTTGTAAAATGCCTATGATAAGATTTTAGTTCTTCTTGGCAGTGCTTATACTCTGCTCAGCTGATTTGATGTTAAGGGTGTTTGTGCTTATTTTTGGTTTTTGAATTTAAATTGTGTGTATCTACAGCTTTTTATAGAGGATGTTTAATAATCACAGCTCACTTTCACCTGTGTAATGGTCATCACGTGTTCCACTGTGTGTTTTTTGGTTTACTTCCATACTGTGCTACTCTTAACTGTACTGTTCTCCACGATGCATTTGAACGTGGTTCTAGTGGAACATTTTGTAGGCTTTTCACAGTAACCAGCCTTATATTCATACAGGATAATAGTCCGTTAAGTCCTTAAACCGTTACAAATGTATGTTTTTACTAAGGTTCCTTCTTGGATGAGGTCTATATACATTTAGCCTAGACATCAATGTTAAAAATGTTCTCCAGCCGCTGCACGTCCCAGTCTGAGGAAATGGTCAACCTCTTGACTGTGAGGCCATGACCTTTGACAGGTAATGTCTTGTGGTGGTTTGTAGACCTGATCGTTATGAAATAACCACTGCTTGAGATGATTTGCAGTGCCATGTCCGTTTTACATTCGCAGTACCAAGAGATCCGATAAAATCCACCGTTATCCAGCTTTATCCCCATTGAACTGCATCTGTAACCTCTCAGAGAGCTGCGGTTGAGCTCTTTTCTTCAGGGCAGCTATGTTCATGGCAATAAGTCCCTCACTTTGTTTCCAGTAATTTTACTTTTTTTTTTGGTTTGTGCTCTTTTTGTGCAATTAATCATATATTTACTTACCCAGTATGTATTTTCTAGACTGTGCAGTACTGTAAGGGTCTGGGTGGGTTTCAATAATAAAATGTTGTTAATGTAATCCTGTGGTGTCCAGTTATTAGTCATTCTTTTTAAATATAATGTAATTAGGCTATTCCTGGCCAGGGCAGCAGGGGGTCCTTTCTTTGTGGAGTTTGTTTGTCCTGCTACAGTTTCTTTCCACAGTTCATAGACATGTACATTAGGTGAATTGGAGATGCTAAATTGTCCTGTAGGCATGACTCTGTGTGTGAGTGTGTTTCCGCCTCTGTCCTGTGATGGACTGGTGGCCTATCCAGGGTATTTCTCAGCCTTTTGCCCAATGATCAGTGGGCTCCAGCATCCCCTGCAATGCTGGTTAGGATAAATATCCTGAATAATTGATGTTCATTGCCTGATTAGAGAAAGGAATAATTTAGCAATTTTTTTTTTTTTTTTTACAATACAGGTGTATTCGATCAGTCAGGACTTATCTAAGGTACTTCTTTTGTTTTACACTAATGTAGCTAACACTTTCAACTAACACTGAAAGCTATTATCACAGCATGCCTAAACCATTACACCTGAATTCACCAGGAGTACAGTATACTGTAAAACTACAGGATTTAGCAATTCCTATTCATCACAGCCCATTTTGACACATGGACAGTATGAACTGAGGAGTAAATTATATGTTTTGAAACTGCAATATTAACATGTTACATTTTATTTGAAAAAAGTAAGAAATGTTTTGTTTTCTATCATATGGGCCCATGATGTAATGAATGAAGCTTACAGACTTAAAAAATTCTTTACATGTAACGCTCTCAGAAGTTTTGTTCTAGTCCACCAGTTGAACATCTAGTTTTAATGGACTACTGTAATTTCCCTAAACAATTTAGCCATTGTTAACAATGTATCACAGAAGCTACTACTACAGGGTCACTACAGAAGTGGATAGTTGCCCTCTTATAATCCTCTTATGCCTCTTAACCACTTTTTTTGCTGACTTTCACCTCATTTTTTTTCCCCCTCTGCCTTTTTTTTAATACCTTCTCTCTCTCTCTCTCTCTCCCTCTCTCCCTCCTTCTCTCTACCCCAGCCCTCTCGCCTCCTTCCTCTGTATTCTCTCCATTCCCCTTCTGCGGGCTGACGGGGGGCTAATTATAAAATCAATGGAGCCGGGCTGCCTGCTTTATGGCCTCCTCTAAAACCTTAACAGGGAAATCACTGTAGGATTGATGACTCCCTCACTCTTTATCTCTTTTAATTAGAAATGTAAAAGATATGAAGAGCCAGGGGCCAGAGAAGTGCACCCAGGTTTTTATGACTTTCTACATGATCCCACTCCCTGCTCTCCCTCCCTCTCCTCTCTCCCCTTGCCCCCGTTTGGGGTAGATGCTCCTAGTCCAGCACCTCCAGAGGCCTCCATACCTCTTCCATACCTCTGCCCAGTTTGTGGGTGCATAGCCACTTCTTTGGAGATTTCTGCTCTTTGTCCAGCCCTTCCTGCATGTCAGAAAACATACCCCTCCCCCCCAGATTCATCAGATGAGCACTTGAGTGGATCATAATTCAGGTGGTTTCTTTCTCTGACCACACCATGGGAGAGCACTAAATTGTAGTGCTGTCATTCAGATGATGAGCTTTATTTTCCATTGTAATAAATAGGCTTGGTTATTTCTCTCTGTGTTTATCGGTCTGACTTCTGGAGCACTTTGAACTCCGGTAGCCTCCCTCACTTTTATGATTCTCCTTTTCTCCTCCATTTCACTCGCATTACCCGCGCCGAGCGTTAAACACTGCTCTGTGGTGAAAGGCCAAGAGGAAAAACAGGTGCTGCCCCTTTAAATCCCTCAACCTCCCGTTTCCATAGCAACAACTTATTGGGTTGAATATATGAGGCCATTTAGAGGCTCCCCGTAAACCAGAGTATAATGTATGGACCTTCTTTTAATCTGTGCCCTAGTTTATTGATTTCTCTTTAATGAAGTTTAATTATAGCAATCATTTAATTAATAGTACCATATCCCTTGTTTATCACTACTCTTAATCTCTGTATAAAAATAATTATATTGTAGGGCCTTGGGCATGGAGAAGGTCTGTTTGTGTATACTAATGAAAGAAAACATTGTAGAGTCTGTTCCGCCTGTAATTGTAGAGTCTCTATTAGAAAAAGGTTAGGAATGGTTAAAGGTTGGCTGCTGTATTGTAGGTAACACTTAATCTGGGTAGCCCACACTGAAGATAACTTGCCTTTAATTTACAATCTTGCTAATGATCTATTAATTATATTGATTTCCTCTAATCCTAACCTTAACCACAACCCAAATCCAAAATCAAATCCTCCACGTGGTCCTAATCCTAATCCTAACCTTAATTCCAATCGAAATCTTAAATCAAACCCTTAATCTGGAGAGGGAAAGCGGGAAATCAATCCCTCAACCTGCTCCTAATACTAATCCTATTCTTAATCTCAACCCAAAACTCAAAGCAATCCCTTGTCCTAATCCTAACCTTAAACCCAACCCAAAAACACAATCAATCCCTCAGCCTGGTCCTAATCCTAATCCTAATCATTATCTTTATCCCAACCCTAAAACCAAAACCTAAACCTTTCTAATCATGTCCTAATCGAATCCTGCCCAAATCCTAATTCTAACTCCAATCCAATCCAGATATTGTCTTTCAATGTCGATGATCTCCAGTGGACTATCCAAATACAGCAAGACCACATGTTTAACTCAATTACAAGCATTCTCACACAAGAGCGCTACAGTGTGTGGGATGCTTTCTGTAACCCGTAGATGCAAAATCCAACTATAGATCAAGAACAAAGACAGTACAGTAAAAGGTGCGCAGACAGGAAAATGACACTAAAGCCTATATGATATATATAGGACTGGGCCTATATTTTGTATTTCCATCAGCATCTATTTTCATGCAGAATAATCAAACCTGTGCATGCATACAAGTCTGGCTCATTATTAATTATTATGATGGGGGGTGTAGACTACAGTAGTCTTTGTTGTCTGCGTACCCTTCTAAGATTAACGAGAGTGTCTGAGGCTAAGCCATTAGTTCTGGTCCCATCTGCATCCATGCATAATGCAGATTTATGTTTTTGTACTCTGGAATTAGCACCGCCTTTCAACAGTGGAGTCATGTGGCTTAAGTATGGAACCTGATCGCCCCCTGCTGGATAAATGTCTCCCTCCACTTTTTACTATATGATTTGGAAGGCTGTTTTTCATTCGAGTTTTATTTTCTGTAATCAAATGGAATGAGTTTTATCCTTTTGTCTAATAAGCCTTTACATATTTATGTAATTCTCTTTTCGTACGGAGAATTAGGATGTGTGGTGACTTTAACATGAGCCATGCTTCGTGAGCCTGTTGACTTATACTGCTATATTTAGCTTAGGGTTGAATTACTTATAAGTCTATATACATTATATAGTGGACATTTGTAAATAAGCTGCAGTTGGACCCTTATGCACATCTAACTCTGATTTAAGCAGATCTCTACATAGTAAATGCTTTAACCCTAATTTGCCACACCATTACTACTTTTATGTTCTACTGTAGATCTTGCCACCTCTCAGCTGGGTAATTACTATTCTACAGCGGTAGACCACATGGGCAGTGGGGTTATGAGTTGGAACAGAACCAAAATGTGCAGTGGGCAGAGGCTGTGGTGTCCTGACAGCCTTTATGTCATTCAATAAGGTGACATTTCTTCAGAAAAGAAATAGTTTGGTTGAAAAGGCCCTGTTTCACAGACTTCTATGTCTAAACTTGCTCTAAAAATATTTCCAATCATGAAGCACCACAGGCACTGCAATTCAACCCACCGCTGACATTAATACAGATTCAGTATTTAATATAATAAATGAAATACTTTTAGGCCATGTGGTTTGATTGGCATCAGGGAAGCCCAGAGCAAATGAAATGTGAAATGTCAAATATGGATATTAATAGGTTAATATTAATGAATGATGTTGTGTACCTGGATAAATGTGACAGCTGTGACATGCTTTGTTGATTGTTCTTGGTAAAAATGAGTGCAAAACACCTAATTGTGGCATTTTTTCTCAGAAAAAATCTTGCTGAGTTTGGAGGTGCCACAACCCACGTCCCCCAAATATTCAATTTGGCAAATAAAAATACACACATTTGCATTCAAATGCCCTGTAATGATTAATAAAAAAATTCTTCAGCAAACCATGTCATTAGACCAGGAGTGCCCAAAACACAGCTATACTTTTGTATATGACTGGGGAGTAGGGATGGGAACTGAGAAGCGGTACTACCACTTCCTGACTGGTCAGTACTGAAATAAGCTCCTGGACAAACTGTGCAGCTGCCTGTTAATGCAGAGCAGCATTTTTAAATAGCAGATGTTTGATTGGTAGACTGAGTGATCTGTTGACCAGACATTTATAATAATTAGTCCTCTGTTATTAAAGATACAGGGTGTGTATGAGGCAAATATGACATAAAAGGAACAGTCTCACAAACAGTTGTTTTATTGTGCCTCTGAACGTTTATATGGCTTTTCTTTATATAACAGCTGGTTGAACATGAACAGAGGACTGAGAAAACCTCAGCCCAATCAAGGATAAGAAAAAAGAGCAAACGAAACAATGTAATCTCAACATTCTGTTTGCAACAGAGCAATGTGTGGCCGAAGGATGCAACACTGTAGAAGGCGCCCCAGAAGAGAGGTTTTTTGTGTTTGTGTGTGTGTGTGTGTGTGTGCGTTCCGAGTTTGCATGCAAGCGGATGACCAATCCAGTACTCACTGTCCCACGTACAGTCCAAGTTTTGCTGCTTTACACTTAAAAAATATATATATATCATGCTTTAAGTTCATTCAACTTGTGCCTTTTCACACAAAGAAAATCTATTACGTGGATACAATTGCTGCCAAAGGTAAGTACACATTTCATTTGCTTTTTTTGTTTTAAGTGTGTACCAGCTCTCAGCACAATTATCTGTGTTATTATCTGCTTGGGTGAGGCATAGTGAGAACTGATCAATCCATGCAACAGCCCACCAAATGCATTGTTCTATGGAAGCTGCTGATGGCTTATTTAGGGAATGCTACTTCAAAAGGTTTTTCTTTTGCATGGGAGCAATTGGTCTCACTTTTGGGATAAAGCAGTATTTGTGTAATTGAGGCAACGTTGCACAGAAGGAAATTAGTTGTAACCTTATTAGTCCCAAGGGTGGGAAATTTGCCAAGTCAATTCCTTGGCAGTGGTGGGATGATGATTATGGAAAGCATGAGAGGGTGGAGCTTGCATACGTCACTTGTGCCAGCTTTTCAGAGTTAAAGATTTAAGGCATGCTGAGATTGGGGACAGAGGCAAAAATTTGGATTGTTTGCAGGTCACCGAGGAACGGATTGGGAAACAGAGTGTGTGCATATGTCTCTGCGAAAAAGACCAGTGTTGGTATGTCTGTGTATTTGTGTGTGAAGGAGTTTAGGAGAGAGACAAGTGCGAGTGTATGTGTGTGTGTATGTGTGAGCTCACATTCTCAGTGTCACAGCACCACATGAACAACATTCATCTGATGGCCTAATACACTACAGGCTGTTCAACAGAAACAACCCCATAATCCCAGAGACACTCGAACACACACAGCTGGTTTCTGTATTGCATAACTGAAAACTCGGTACTCGGTTCAATTACACACAGTCACCTAATCGCATGCTGATTTTTTTTTTGTTTGTTTGTTTTTCCTTTTTCTTTTTTTGGCAGTTGATTTGATCAAAATATTACAAAAAAAACGACCACATCATTCCTATAATGAAGAGAGCATATAAAAGTTTTACAATGGCTTTGACCACACTCATAAATATTGCTGTTTTGTAGCATGCCTGGAGGCAGCTAGTGTTTGGTCCTCACCGAAATGCCCTGAGTCTGTGTTTCCATATTTTCTATATATATGTTAGTTCCCAAGTGTGGGAATAAGATGTCACTAAGTCATTTTTTAAAATGTGTATGCGTATGAGTGAGAGCATGAGTCACGTAAGCCCCAATCTTAGCTAAGCTAAGCACCTGATCTGAGGGGTGTTGTCTTGCTAAGCTGGAATCTCCAGGCTCTGTATAAGTACAACAGCCACCAAGCACCGAGCTTACCATGTCTTACAACAGCATGACTGAAGTGCTACATATGCGGCCAATAGCATACCTCCCCCTGAGCACTCTGAATGAGGCGGGATCAGCGTGAATCAGTACAGTTAACCCATCTATTCTTCACCCACAAATACATCTTTCCTAGCTACTGGAGGGGCTGGCGAGTTGAGTGGCACATTGACAAATTGAAATTAAATGTAGAGCTAAGCAGAGGGTACAGCTATTTTAATGTTGTCAGCCAGCCAAGTTATATCATAGCATCCAACAATAACTGTAGAGTGGCTAAAGTTACTTTAAGGCAGTGGTTGCCAACCCTTCACCTAAGGAATCTACCTTACAGCCCCAGCCTTGATTGACCTGATTAACGCAATTATTGCCTTCAGAACGCTCACAATAGCAGATTGAGGCGCATTAGATTTGGGTCAGATGCATGAAGGTAAATCTCCAGGAGGAGGGTTGGTGACCATTGCTCAAAGGTGGCTTTGACACTTTTTTGCCACTTCAAGCTATGGCCTGTCAGAAAAGTAAAGTTCCAAATAGGGGCACAAGTCTTTAATACCACTGAAAAATGATAGGCCACGCTCAATAAATTTGGGAGATGATTCAGTCAGGTTTCCTGTAGCTGTAAGGCAGGGGAGATATAACATGACAATTATTTTTAGCACGTTGTTGCGATACAGTATCTCCTTTGGGTTCTTGCAGAGGCTCTTTAAAGCTTTTCCAACCTTGTACCAGTTGCCGAGAAGGAATGTATTTGTGGGCAGGGCATGGATTGGCCAGTTATTAGGACAAGGAGCCTGCATCATGAAGCATGAACTGAGCCTTTTCCTCTCTAGAGTTTGGCTTCAGAGCTTGAACTCTCATCCCACTTTATAAACTGCATGCTTTGGCACAAAACACACTATTCAATTGGCAAGAAGGATACTGTGTATTTCATGACCAGAACTAATACCCATAATGCCAATCCTAAAAACACATGGATCAGCCGACTGGGAGCCATTAAAGAGATGTTGCTATCGAATTGATTATCGTCGACGTCTACAGTGAGCCAAAGTGCCCGGGAACCCAGCCAAAAGGCTGGGTAGAGACTCAGTAGAGGTCTGCCAGTTTATAGTCATTCGATTATCTCTCTCCATTTCTCCTCGGAAAAGCTATCCAAAACAATACATAACTGAAGAAATAGTATACAAAGACAAAAAAAATATATAAAGGTATATAGATATGTATGGGCTTATTCATAAAATGTAAAAGTAAAGAGAACTATATCAAGGCTGGAAAAAGTCAAAACAATATTCAAATGCACCAAGATCAATGAAAAAGCATTAGCTTCTTTTCTTTTCTTTTTTTTCCTTGCAGTGTTCTGGAGAAATGTGACTTTGAACCCATCGACAGCTGGCGCTTTTGTGTTTGCTTCTGTCGGTTTGGCTGCTTCTTTATTTTCTATACAAACATGACAGTATAAAAAAGTGACTGCTGTTTCATCTGTAAAGTTAGCTGTTTAAGTCTTGCGTCTTCCCTCTTTGCCCTTTGAAGACAGTTCCTGAGAAGATGCGTGGAAGTCTTTGACTGAGTATGTCTCTCATCGCTGACCACAAGGCCTGAGTTATAGGCGGATGAATTGATAAGGCTCTATGTGTACCCCCTCTGAGGGCACATTGTTGTGATTGGGGGTCAAAAAGGGGTGGGCCAGGGGGAGGGGTCAAGAACTTGAAGGTAGGGTGTTGGTATGAGGTGGGTGTGGGTCTGTGTATGGACAGAAGGTCTGCTCACTGGGCCCTCCCCCCATGGCTCTTTCTGGACATGTCCTGAACATTAGGTTCCTGACCACCCCAGGCCTCTCCATCACTGTCCGTTCCTCTTTCCTCCTCCACATCATCGTCGTCATCATCCTCCTCCTCCGGTGATGGTTCACTGCCATTCTCGTTGGCCCAGCTGTCGTCCTCGTCCTCGCGCTCCGTCTTCATGGTCAGTGGCGGGGCAGGTGGGGCAGGCGGGGCGGGGGGTTCATCTTTGCTCTCAGCGCACTCAGGCTGTTCCTCAAATGCCTCTGGATTCTCCAGCATCTCCCGAATCAGAGGAGGCATGGGGCCTGGAATCTCCATCTTCAAAGTGACTGCCCTCTCAGCTCCTGGAAAATACCCAAAAAATACAATTTAAACTGAGTGGGTATGATGTAGAGATGCCCCAAACCAATTAGCAATTAAAACGATCAGTACTGGAGCCAATCAAGCAGTATATAGGCAGGTAAAGGTATTTTAAAACTGGTCCTGGAGGCGACAATGCCTTAATGATTCTAGTGTTTGACCAAACACACCTACTTTAAACCAGGGAAGGTTTCTTAATTCGCTGATTTGTTGGATCAGGTGGGTTGAGAGCAGAGAAAACCCCCAACATGAGTCGAACATAAAGGACTGGGAAACACTGATCCGTGTAAATACAAATACAAAGACCCGGCATTAGCAGAAACATATGATTTTCTCTTGGATTGGGAGTAGTAAATCTTGATTGACACATTCTCACACATACAAATGTATTGAATAATTTAATGAGTGCATTTCTGAAGGGAAAAAACTGTTCCCCTGCCACTGTTACAACAAAGGGTGTATCTGCATATATGGAATCTGAAACATGCCATGTCCCTCCTACAACACATTTTGAGCAGCGACTGATATTTGCTGCTCTCTCATACAATGCAGTGCTTGTGTACATCTCCCTAGAGGTTGCACTACCATGTAACTATGGATGTTATTTTAGAACATTTCTGAGCAACCAAGCCAAGCTCTGCAGCTGTGTGCACTGCGATATCTGCCAGCCCATCAGAAGATAACAGGATAAAAACAAGAGAAGGTAGTCTAACTAAAGCAAAGAACTCGACAGAGTCTAGGAGAAATGCCACTGTATTACTGGTCATTTAATAATTTCTAATAAGTAAAATAAACAACTAAAATAGCTCTTTTATACTCATGACTAATGTTATTACATGAAATTGGTCAATATTATGTAAGTTATTATGTCACATTAAAGTAATGACAAAATAATAACAGCAAATTTTACAAGAGGACTATGAGAGGAAATGAGTACAGTATATTTATCATTGCTTTTAAGTTTGTAAAAGTACTTGAATAATTAAAAAAAAACATGTCTAGAAAGGGTATCTAGTGTTTTAACCTCATCTGCAACTGCAAGCTGTATCTCTGTTGAAGCTGTGAGCTGCTGTGCAGGTGCACTGACCTTTAGTGCTGATGCCTCGCAGGTCAGTTATCTTCATCAGCATGCGAGGGAACATGTGGGGCTTGTTGGGCCGACGGCGACGAGCATAAATTTTCAGTGCCTCCAGTAAAGGTTCCTGCAGACGGTCGACACGCTGGGGCTCCTCTAGATCCATGCGGTCTGAACAGACATGGAAAGACTTCGCATAAATATATTATACAGCTGTCATGATTTCCACTCCTCAGTTACAAATCAGTTAAAATGACTTTGGCAATTACTTAGCAATTAAATGATAATCCATAATTTAAATGCGAATCCATTATAACCTCAAATTAATGGTCTTTCACCATTTTTAAATATTTTATTTTATTTTTGTTAGACATGGTTCATCATTCTGCATTGTTCTTAAACTGTAACTGCTCAATTTTTCTTCAGGGGAAATCAGTAGCATACACTAAGTACTAATTTAAGTAGTAGCAGCATCACTATATAAAGTAGCATAAAACCATCGCATGGTTTTGGTGAAGACAGCATTTGACACAGTAAGGCACATAATTTTGTTGTTACTTCTCCTCACTATGGCACTGGTGTTCAGGTTTATCCATGAATCTCTACTGTTTCTGATCAGCAACAATCATTAACAAACACTACCAGTGGGTCCACATTGTTCCACAGGCATGAAGAGTGTGTTAACAAGTTTTAGGGAGAATAGAAAATGCTGACATCTAGTGGAAAAGAGAGGTACTGCAGAATTACACTGGAAATATGACTTTCTTTAAATGGATGCAGTAACAGCTAAAGCATATTTGCATGTTTTAAACAGATCGAATGTAGCCAAATTGAATGTTTATTCCAAATTGTTTTAAGCCAAGTTGAATGTATATACCACTAATATATATCATAATGCTATTATACAGAAAACGGGTATGGTTTGAAAGAAACAAGGTTATTCTTAGTTTGAGGAAGTGGTCGCATTGATGTAGCTATCAGCACGTGTTCACTGCCTTGCAGAGTTGTGGCTTTGGTGCCCCTGCAGGATTTAGGCTACATCCGAACTGCTTTGCTTGATCTGTCCCCTGTGTCCTAACTAAATAAAAACAGCAGATCTGACAAACATGGTCTGCATGTGAATCCAGATTAGGCAAAATCAAGGAAAGCAGATGGGAAAGGAAGTTTCCTTCATTCCGCTTTTGGCAGAAGAGGACGAATGGTTATTAATAGACCTGTAGGCGTTTTTGCAACTTTTAAAAGTAAATATATTAGCAAAATGTTTATATAAGGAGGTGCATGCACATCCACAAAGTTCTACATACATGCTGATAAAAGATCTAAACATCTTTCCTTTAAAAACGATACACTGAAGAAGAAAAAAAACCCCACACCAATAGGGCAGTGTTCCTCGTCAAGTCGCAGAAGTTTAGCTGCAGGTTAATGCCAGCAGAGGGCAGTATTAATACAACATAAAGACAAGCTGGAGTACCTCCACAGATCAGACAGATGGCACTGAGGAGGCCTGTTTCTGTGTCATCCATCTCCAGCGGCAGCAGCTGTCCGGCAAAAGCGAACACCAGGTCGGTGAGAGGGCCGAAGCCTGCGTTATGCATCTGTGTGCGGTTCAGGGTGAGCCCGTCTGAGAAAGTCATGGTGTCCTGCTCCGGTGTGTAACGTGTACAGATCCGCAGCATCTAACATAGGAATAATAGTCTATAGTCATGAAAAGGGGTTGTGGACATGTATATGTACGTGTTTATTCGCTGTCATCAGGAACAGCCCAACAGAAATAGTGCAAAATGAGCTGGACTCCCAATAAAGTTGCCGTTTAGAATTTACACGGAAGAGTGTGCAAAATCATATTAAAAGCTGTTTGTTTGCACTTTTTTTGCAACATTTTGTTCGTTTTTACTGTTAGCCATTTGCATTTATTCTGAGCAATATCAAAACTACGAGCACAGTAATATCAATAGACATTAGCATTAGCAGCGTGGGTTGAACTGTTAAACTGAATTTACCAGGATGTCCAGGCAGGCAGATTTGAGGAGGGTGATCTGGTCTGCGATGGTGAGGGTTGTGAAGCCGGGGAGGCGCTTTGCAAACTCCACTATCTTGATGATGCACTTGGTGGAGAGCTCACTGAACTTATCCCACAAGCCCAGATCCAGCTGCACACGATGATCTGAGCTGGAATTCTGATGAGAGAGAGAGATGGAGGGAGGGTAAGTCAGGCATGTTTATAAGCCTAAGAGAAGCATCTGTATGCACGTCACACAAGCTACAATACGGCTTAATTTAGGATCAAGATAAGGATGGCTAAATTTGGGCCTTACTGGATGCACAGAGCAGCAATATTTCAGCCGTACTGCACTAATGACAGAACGTTATGGTTAGAGAAGGCATAAGACCCCTTTTTCTTTACCAATACTCATGCAATGCTGATACAGAAAGTGTGACACCAGTCCATAGCATTTTTATTATTATTGTTTTTTATTAGCAGCTCTAAATTCTAAGCTTTAATTGAAACAGTTCATTTCAGATAAAAATACCATGCTAACATAATTCACACACACACACATACACACACACACAGCTCCAGAAAAAAATTAAGAGATGACTGCAATTTATTTTTAAATCAGCATCTCCATGCATCTCACAACCATTCAAATCTGTTTAACTCCTACACATTCTGCTTTACAAGGTACTGACTAGTGATCACCTTAATCACATCTTATTTACTGAGGAAAAGTATAAAACACTGCTGTAATCGACTCTCTGCTCTCACACTGAGACCAGTTGGATGGTAAAACACTACTAGAAGCTCCTCAAAGCTCCTTATTGCCATTTAGTTTAAGAGAGAAGCAGAGATTTGTTTTATTATTCAATAGTAATAAAGCATTGAGTTATTCAAGGTCTGCAAACTCTGCACAGTTTCTCTTATTTTGATGTTTGTCATTTCCTTGACAATTATGCTTTAATGAACAATACTTGTATTTGGAAATTAGGAGAATATTGTCAGAAGTTCTTAAAAACTGGCAAAGCTGTTCAGTTCAATACTTCACCAATAAAAGATAAAACCTGAGAAACTGAACATTTTTGCAGTGATTATTTTTTTCTGGAGCTGTATATGTAAATACCATGTGTATATACAAACATATATTAATGTGTGTGTGTATTTGTTTGTATACGTCCCCCAGGACAGTGCAATAAAGAAAAATCACAATACAATACAAAATTTCTGTATAATCCTTAGCCATCCTTAGTGGATCGTATGGTAACGTTGGGTTACACATGTGGCTACTATTGCTATCTGAGCTCTTCTCAGATGTTATGTTTCGTTATGATATTTTTAGAATTAAATAACTTTTCCATCCTAATGTGAACCTGCATTTTCTGCTGAAACCACTGTGGGGGGTCTGCAGCTCTGGCTCTGTGTGTATGTGTGTTTATGGGCGCAAACACGTGATTGTTTGCTGTGCGGTTTAACTCACGGTGGTGTATTTTCCCAGCTGGCACAGTGAGGGGCAGGTCTCCTGGTGGGCTTTGCTCACTTTGTTCACCAACTCTTCCAGCTCTCCGCTCAGCTCGTAGCTTTCCACCGGCACTATCTCCTCCTTCACGTCCTTCTTCTTCTTATTGCGGTCATTCCGCACAGCTGAGGGACACACAGTGAGACGGGTCAAGACCTCCCCCGTTAATCGGGGCCACCGGACGGTCGCCATGCTAAGATCTGGAAGCTGGAAGTGCTCTCTGGTGAATTTGACATAATACTGCTCATTCTCCGAAACTTCAACTAAAACAATATAGTTGGCCCTCGAATGCAGTTGGTGAGCCAAGACACGACTGGTATCCAGAGTTAGTTTTATATTGGCAGCTAATTACGATGAATCAAAGCTTATAACTCAAAATTAGCACTGCTTTTTGATACTGAATGTCAGAAAGTGCAAAAGTACAAAGCAGAACTGAAAACCGTTTGCAGCAGTCATCATTCGGCTGTACATGCTGAATAGGATGTGTAAGCTTTAGAGGGGTTAATTGTGTACATTGGATTTCTGCAACTAACCATCCTAATCTTCTAGCAAACATCTGATCACAGCTTGTGGCAATATAGATCTGACCCAGAGGATCGCATCTCCACATTGCCAGGCATGTCCCCCCCTTCTCCACCCCCACGTCCTTTCCTTCCTTTCAGGATATCCAGTAATAGCAAAGGCACAATGTGATCCCGGTCTCTACACACACCCCGCACATATAAACACACACATACATGTCCCCGCGGACACATAGAGGGCCAATGTGCCACTCTCCTGGTGAGATCGCTGCCATGACCCTGGCAAGCGAACAAACACATTGCTACCCCACGGCCTTTCAACTTGGCGCTATTGTCTTTGGCGTGACACAAATCTGTTAATTCCAGGGTCATAAAGACGCTTTAGGAAGGGCTACCAACGAAGAGAAAAAAAAAATCACCCCAACCGTTGACTGATTGATGTATGTCAGGAGGGACATTTTTCTAATGTTAAGTTTTTGAATAGAGCCACCAGCAACTTAGCTCACTTTCCCATGCTTTTTTCTGCTAGACTCATGTCTGCGCATGTGTGAGATTCACATGATTCTCACATGCTGAACAGCCGCTAGATTTGCATATACCCGCAACTATCAACCACTAGTACACACTTAACATGGTTTCTGCAACTGGCCAAAAGTGCTTGTGCAGAACTTAAAATATTTTTTCATCCATATTTCACCAGGTAATAAATCCCACTCACCATTTATCTTAACCATATATAGTGTCCCTATAGGTCCGACTTAGGTCATTCACAGCAGACCACAAAGAGGAAGAACCATAATTACTATGCATAAAGGAACAACCAGTACCTGGTGGTGTGTTATTGCATATGATGACTATTAAAGAATGGGTACTTGCTGTGTAATTATTTTGTATAGTTACAATCCAATTACCACAGTACTACACAGGAATGTAGTCTCCATTTTAAGTACACATGCTATTATGGAATAAATTACTGTACAGAAGGAAATGTACTTTTCTATCAGCTAAGCATGTATTTAGTAAAGTAGTTTCGGTCCTAGAACAACTTTGTACCCTCATCATTAAATGCTGAAAATATTGTTGTTGTTTTTTTTTATATTTATTAGTCACTCTGTATATACAACCTGCGCCTATTTACTGGGGTGGCGGTAGCTCAGTAGGTAGGATACTTGCCTCTGGACCAAGAGGTCACAGGTTCGAATCCTACCTCCAGCACACCACCACTGGGTCCATGAGCAAGACCCCTAACCCATAGTTGCTCCAGGGAGAGACTGGGGGCTGTAGCTAGGGAATGGAAGTCGCCTTGGATAAAAGCCTCTGATAAATGCCATAAATGTAAATGTAAATATTTGTAAGTAGTGCATATTTACCATTTTCAATCTGAATATTGCTTTAGTGTTTGTATGTGTGTACCAGAAAAGTACTATATATTTAACTAATAAAAAGTAAAATATTGTAAAATACGGTGCTACCAATCATAGTAAGTACATTACATCTGAAGTGAAATTAGCCTTTGATAGTAACATTAACTGGTGAGAGATATGGATGTAGCTATCTGTGTTTTAGACACACATATCCCCACCGTGCTTGTTCTCTATATCTGTTTGGATCTGTGCTCTAGTCTCCATGGCTCGATGTCGGTGTGTATGTGTCAGTATGTCGGTCTGTGGGCACCGTGCCAGAGGGCCCACATGCCAGCCGGCCGCCTCACCTTCCTTGGACATGCCAACCTCGAAGCACTTCTGCAGGCGGCAGTACTGGCAGCGGTTGCGAGTGACCTTGTTGATCTGGCAGTTCTTGTCGCGGTGGCAGGTGTACACCATGTTCTTCTGGATGCTGCGCCGAAAGAAGCCCTACAGGCAGGCAAGAGAGAGAATGGAGGGAGAGAGACAGAGTGAGAGAGAGATAGAGAGAGTGTGTGTGTGTGTGTGTGAGAGAGAGAGAGAGAGAGAGAGAGAGAGGGAGAGAGAGAGTGTGTGTGTGTGTGAGAGAGAGATAGAGATAGAGAGAGAGAGAGTGTGTGTGTGAACGAGA
>JBBPDB010000134.1:3602888-3616711 GCA_037974465.1 Brachypetersius altus
TGTGTGTGTGTGTGAGAGAGAGAGAGAGAGAGAGAGAGAGAGAGAGTGTGTGTGTGTGTGTGTGTGTGAGGGAGAGAGAGAGGGAGAGAGAGAGACAGAGTGTGTGTGAGAGAGAGAGATAGAGAGAGAGAGAGTGTGAGAGAGAAAGAGAGAGAGAGAGAGAGAGTGAGAGAGTGTGAGAGAGAGAGAGCATTTAAGAACAATTTTAGCACCAGACCTTCAGTACGTCCACCCATTCTTATCTACCCTCGTTGTCTCTTTTCGATCCCTTTATGAATAGAAGGACAAATGTCCTCTTGACGCTGAACCAAACATTCTCAAACTGTTCCAGGCCTCTAGATACTCTTAGGAGTTGGTGAAATGGCATTTGTTATCATGATGAATTGCATCATCATACGCTTTTCTGATTAGGGGCATTGTCAGAAAGAGCCTTTAAGCAATAACCAGCTCTTAGTAACTCTACAAACTACACAGTAACTGCTCGAGCTAGTTCAGAAATCTCAGAAAAACTGACGCATAGCATGAACCACAAACGTGTAGTGATGTTCGATCTTTACCATATCACACGTCCATAACTATCTCAGGTCCATGGGACCAATGGTGTCCAGGATCGGTCAGTTTTCAGCAAAGTATGGTGTTTTCCTTGCTGAGAAACCCCTGACTCAAAACAGCAGCTAATTACCAAGTTTATTAGGTCTGTCTAAGCAGGAAAAGCGCAGAGCTGTTTTTGACTAAAGTCCTCTGGGGCCAGAACTGGACACCCCATTACTCACGGTTTTCATGTTTCTGATACTTTATATTGGACGGTGTTTTTGAACTGTGGATTTGTAGCTGGAAGCTTCACATTGTAACTGTATTCTGGCCTTTGATATCCAGGAAATCAGTATTTGGACTGGTAACACTCCAGAGGAATGTGCACATAAGTACTTATATTGGGTCAGGCTGTTCTCTCTCACTTGTTCCAGACCAACTCAGAATGAGTGGCTGCATTTACCTCACAAGATTGAAGCATAAATCATAAAGTATAAACTTTGTTTTACCTACATAATAGATATAGATATGATATTTTACAGCATGATCTTTTCAAAATAGATGTGAGACATGTTTGGATTTATATGGTAACGTTTTCTCTACACTACTTGGAAACGCCAGCTGCATTTAAATAATAAATGGACCATTAAGTGAAGTTACCATTTCAGAGATACAAAGTTTTGTTGCCATAGCAACTAAAATGAAGTACATGTGGTCATGGAATTGAAATGTAAATGGTCAGATGGGAATAAAAAAAGATATGATAATGTAATGCATACGTAGTTGGTGTTAAGTAAACAGGAATCCTCCCTAGATGGTGCTAGTGGCTGTCAGGGTCTTTACCTTGCAGCCCTCACAGGAGCTGACTCCGTAGTGGTAGCCTGAGGACTTGTCCTGGCACACGAAGCAGGGCTTGTAGACACGGGGCGGCGGTGGTGGTGAAGGGGAGCTGGCAACCATCTCCTCGGAGCTGGTGCTCTGGGTCTCCACCGCTAGAAAAAGAGAGATGTACGTAAGGCCATATTGTCAAATATCGAGAAAAAGTGCCCTTTTGCTTCTTTACTGGTCTGCTTGAGCTCTGAACAAGTAAAGAAGGATAAAGCACTACACGCCTAAATCATCACATATATTTGCTTTAAATTAAGTTACTGCAAATAGACAGAGTTTCTTAAACTGATGTACTGTAGAAAATGTTTTTAATTATCTACAAAAGTAAACAAAACCACAGATAACTTACAGGTTTCGGCTACTACTGCTTTTTGCGATGCATCATACTTGTCATGAGTAACAGTACAACATGCCACATCAGAAACCGCACAAGGAAGTCCTATTTAAGATTGCTTAACAACTCAGTGTGGTGTGAGGCAAACGTGTGATCCTCTAGCAGTTTGCACAATGATGACTGATGCCATCTAAACTTCCATTAGTTTACGCTGTCAGTTACAAACTAATGCAAACTTCAGACACCAACATGTCTTGGCTCATCTTCTACAGGTGGGGATGGAGGGGGTCGGGGTTATGTTAATTTTTCTCCAAACTATAACTTCAAACAGTAGATGCAAAGCTGGATAGGTGTTGGTTCATTTACATCTCTATTTCGTGTAAAAGGTGACAGATTGGTGGGGGTTAAGTGGGGGTGACATGTCTGTAGAATTCATTTCCCCCACAACACCTCCCCTTGGCCAGCCCTCTCCTCAGGGGGTGGGATTGCAGGAGGATTAGTCTGGCTTGATTGACAGAAAAAGAAAAAAAAAACAAACAGTTTAACACTGAGACAGATAAGCAGTAGCCCTGACAGATGTTCTGATAAGACATGTAGCTCTGCTCTGCCGTGCAGCCGGCCCGGGGCTTCCTCGCTCTCACCGTCGGCTGCCTGTCTCCTGAGTTACTCGGCTTTATAGGGGTGGAATACCTCTCCCTCCTTTGAGACATACTCGGAATTACACACTCACTCCCTACCAGTGACATCTGTCTTTCAGACAACAGCAAGACAAATGACTAAGGCCTTGAACACACTGGACCCTAGACTTATTCTTTGGTTACTGATGTGTAAATGTTGAGCAACTGCTATGCATTTTTCAGTAGCTCTTATGAAACTGATATACAAGTTACATAATTAGGAGAACGAGGAACAGAACAGCTTTTCATTAAAAAAAAAAAAAAAAAGGGGCCAAAAGATTTTTTGGAGCAAACCATTTTTAGTTCCCTTAAATGGATGGTTCTCTAAAGAAACATTTAAACGAAGTTTAAACTACCTCCAAATAATGTGAAAGTCCCATTAAATTACATGTTTGTCCCATAAAAATATTCATGTAAGCCAAGAACCATTTAAATAATCTTTCTTTAAGACCCTATAGATCTTTAAAGCACCATGTTTTGAAAAGATTCTCCTCCAACACTGCAAAGAACCCCTCTGACACAATTTTTTTTGGAGAGTGCAGGTTTTGAAGAGATACATGTCCATCCTTTTGTCCTTAGAAGTTCAAGTATGTTCGTGCATGTAGCCTTAAACAGGTACTAGTGCACGAGGACCCTCAGAGTAACACTTCTTTCAACTTTCACCCTGCAGTCACCCTCAAACTTAACCCCCTCCACCCTCCCGCCACCCCCTGACACACAAACCCTATTTTTCTCTTGTTTCCTGGCCCTAAATTCCTGTGTATGGCCCTGGTGGTTTTTACTAGAGGCCCAGGCTCGTAAGCTTGGCCTATAAAGGTGCTCTCAGGGCTGGGGCGGAGGCCACAGTCCGGCTGCCGGGGGCTTTACAGGGGCTCAGTCACCTCGGGCAGCCATTCACACCACCAGCTGTAGCCCTTGCCAGTAAAAAAAAAGAAGAAGAAGAAAAAAAGCCCCAATCATAAAACGAGAAACAGGGAGGCTCTAAAATTCAAACTTTTTTAACTGCATTCCCATCCCCCCAGCCATGGTCAATGGAAAGCACAGAGGCTAGCCTAAACTTAACCTACAAACCCCCTCTCTCACACACCACAGGGTTCAGCCAAAGCACCAGCTTGGCTTTTTACAAGAGTTAGGAGACTTCAAAAAGAAGAAAAGGGGGTATAAAACGAGGAATTCGATACAAAACAGAAAAAGGGACAGATGCGGGTAGGGGGCAGGAAGAGGCAAGAGCTTACGTACAGCATCTCCGTTCATGGTCATGGTTACCCAAGGCTTATACAGTCAGTCTATCAGAGAAATGTCTGGTCGTAAAAACACACTGGATTCTTCAGAAGGCAATTATCCCCAAATAACAATCCAAATGTTTAAAGCAGATTTAACAAACTAAATGTTTAAAGCAGCCCAGTTGCTAAAAACCAAAGACCTCTTCATAGCACCAATTCCACTGAAATCTATGCAGTAATTCTAAACCAATACCAAAACAAAATGAGCAACAGTCCCAATAGTAACACTATGTGTCTTCTTACAGCCCGAGAATATTGCATAATATTGTCTCATTGTGTTTGTTTGTTCCTTTTAAACCCATGTTTTTCTTAGGACAATAACCCCATGTTTTTCTCAGGTCAAATGGGATGTTATGGTACAAACACAACTAGTAACATCCCACTCAAATCTGAAAACATGCATGTTATCAAAACAAAACCATGTTTTAAATGCTCGCCACAGAAAGATGTGGCCATGGGCTGAACCGCACATGAACCCATTTGTTTATGCAGTAATGGAAGCAATATGGTGGCTGCAGGACAGGTACTGACAACTGGTTTTGAAAAGGCCAAATCGTGGGTGGCGTCAAGAAATGACTGCTGTCTGGCCCAGAGAGAGCGCGAAAGAGAGAGAGAGATAGAGAGAGAGCGACAGAGAGAGAGAGAGGGAGAGAGAGAGAGAGAGAGAGAAAGAGACAGAGAGAGCGACAGAGGGAGAGAGAAATGAGCGAGTGAAGGGAAAACAGTATGGGAGGGGCAGTGGGCTGAAAATCCATCAGTGTCCATCAACAGCCCAAACTGGTTCCTGCCATAAAACGGAAAAAAGAAAGGGCTTCTCTTACACCTCATTCATACACCCTACCCAAACCTCACTCAACACTCCTTCCAAGACACACAATGGGATGGGCCGTTTTGACTGGACACCCCCCTGACACACACACTCACATACACACATCGCTTTCCCCCGACACATTAGCGAAAACACCAGGCACCTCCTTATCAAGGCCTGAGGCTGGGACTCCATTTGCATGACAATCTGCAGGCCGAGCAATGCTAGCCGCTAGTTGATGGAGGGACAGGTTGGGGGCGGGAGAGAGGAGTGGTGGGGGGTGGGGGGCAGTTATCAGTAGCCACTGCTCATTTCCTGTTAAGTATCATTTTACTCCTAATCCCCTCTCTCAAAGGCCTTCGTACACAGCTGAACGGGCCTGCGCTGATGCCGCTGTCAGCCGCATTTGGCTCTCTTCCCACCCCCTGATACACAGAATGCAGGCCATGACGGGGTAAAATAATGCACACAAACGCACATGCTGGCAACCTTTATACTTTTCCCACACTGTGTTGCGGTTCAAATGCACAGTAAACAAGAGTGGCAAAACGCAGTATGAACAGCTTGGGCTAAATACATTGAGGCGCATGACCAACAGGATGTGGACTGCGGCTAATGGTGCCACCCTTATTTTGGTTAAAGAGAGCATAGGCCTGCTGCATGTGAGAAAGCAAAGCTCGCTGCGCTTCATATTGCAGCATTACTTTTAGCTGAACAGCATATGACACATTGGCTGAGGAACAAATATTCTTTCACAATAGAACAGCAGATTTTGTGTACGTGACTGTGGGTGTGATTGAATCTTCAGTGGAACACTGTTCCCAGATCTAGTCTTGGCATGCGTGTGAGCGCGTGCATGTGTGTGTGTGTGTGTATGCGTGTGTCTGTGTGTATGCAGTTGTTTGTGTGGGCACTCACACAGCTAGAGCCTCTACCCGGTCTCCAGAGCACCCAATTTGATTTGCAAATATAGTTCTGTACTCGTCTCAATTCCTTTTTAAGTGTTTCAGTGTGCTCAGCATGTGCTTACGACCTCGCTGGCTTTGGAGTTCTCAGCCCAAATTCTCCAGTTCCTGCTCTAAAGAGCTGCGGGCTTTGTTTTTAAATGCGAAGCACTCATGCACTTGGCTTGCAACTCAGACTCATACTCGCACTCACTGGTGTGTCAAAGCCTACAGAGTCTTTAAAAGGGGGTGCTATTAGCAGTCAAGTTGCTTTTGGGTTTTCCATTGAAAGGGAGGAAACCACACCAATCGGATCAAATGAATGTCCCAAATTGGAGTAAATGCAGTAAAAGGTGGGAAACATGCACTGCATGAGTACGCAAGGTCATGGTACATTCAATCATTTTACTGTTACAATGAATTAACTGTTGTCTAATGCTGTAAACATTCACTGGACCTCTATAATACGTGCTTGTTAAAAAGATAGCATGACAGAATACTGGTTCAATTCCTCAGGTCATTAGAATAATGGCTGATAAATTAATTGATAAAAGACGTAATTGTTATATGGCGTCCTAATGAGTGATGCTTTGCATCTATGGCACTATGCGTCCAGGCTTGGGGCACAGGCTGCTTTGCGGCGGCAACAGCCAGCGTGGCAGACGGCGCGCAGATTGGGCAGGTCGTCTGGAACAGCGTGATTGATGAGCTGGCTGGCACAGATCGCATGAGCAGGAGGCCCCTCTCGGAGCCGTGCCCGATGGGCAAGGACACGCAGTTTCCTGACGGTGGGGGACCAGGTGGGGCTCTTTCTCCCTCACTTACTCTCTCTCTCTGTCTCTGCCCACAGCTTCCTGCCATCTTCAGCACATGGCTGTCATCACCACACTTCACTACAGCACAACCACGCTTCCTTCCTCCTTTCTGCTTCACCCTTTTCTTTTTCCGCTGGATGTGTTTTCTAATCGCAGGCTATCTAAAGAAGTGGCTTTTCCACTATTAGTCAACTTAGTGCGGTGTGTTGCATTGCAACATGACATTAAACCAGATAAGGTGACTTAAATGTACTTAATTCTTGAATACTAATAATTATTCATAAGCAGTGGCTGATTTCTGACCATGATTGTAAACTCTAACCACATTTGTATGGTCAAATTACTCTCTGTCTGTTTAAGCAGTCTCTTTGGGCCATAGTGGTTTCATAATAATAAAGAGTGATGGCAGTTTCTATCAACAGCTATCTGCAAGTTCATTACCTGAAACCCCGCTGTTTCTGACTCCCTTCCATTCCTCCTCCTCCTCTCCTCCTCCCCTCCCCTGCCTCAGTCTGTTAAGAGGAGGAGCTCTTCCTGTCCCAGTGAAGCCCTCTCTGAAAGGAAGCCCTGTGATAAAACTGGGCCTCCAGCCAGGAGATGGCTCAGGCCGAGGGAGAGCAAGAGAGAGGAAGAAAGAAAGGAATAGGGAAAGCACCCTTACATACACCCTAAACTGGTCAAGACCAGAGAAACAGCCTCTGGGAATTTGCACCCTCATGTTGTAACCAGAGCACAAGTATGAATACACACACGCAAAAAGCCAAGAGAGTCTAGCTTGTCTACACACAGACCCTCAGAGTTTTCCAGTGTTTGTAGATGATGGAAGAGAACTAAGTCTTAGCTGCCAAAACTTTCCACAGAAGGTGGTCAGCAGGTGACACAGATCTATGTCATGTCCTCAGGGTTTGGGTTTCTCCCCTTGGAGACAACAGGAATTAGCCTTAATGGCACTAGGGCACATTCAATGCTGTCTTTCGTCTTTACAGCACCTCATAAACCCCCTTTGGACCTCCTTTTTGATGTGACATTTGTCCATGAGAGTTGCTTTTAACTGAACAACACGCATCCTTGAAAGAAATGTGAAGACACCAATCCCTCATAGATCGTAAGCAAGAAAAAAATGTTCCATTAGGATCCCAGCAGGGCTCCCCTTCACCCATGACCTAAGGTTCACATGAGCACTGCCATGGCCACTGGTCAAAGCGACCTTGCACGAGAGGCACTGGGACCTATCCTGGCGATCCAACTGAAGCAAATTATTGCAACACTGTGACTGGAGATCTGTTCCAAAAGCGACAGATCTCTGGCATTACAATCCACGCCATCCGCCAGGCCTCATATGTGCAGTCAGAGTCTAGGGGAGACTGTCTCTTCCGATTCTTCTCCACTCCAGTGGCTGCTTCACTCTTACATGACCACAGACACTTGCTGCGGATCCGTCTGCAAGCACTCGAGCCAGTTGGTCAAGGCTCAGCCTAGGCTGCTGCTCATCCTAACGCACTTCCTTCCTCCATCTGTCTAGCTGCTCAGGCTCACCTGCCATGAGAGGGTTACCCCCTTTTACGTGTGCCCCAGTGTCTCACGTGGCCCTGCACAACAGATTTGAGGCCAAAGAACTCTTTGTTTGGCCCCTATTGCTTCCTTCCCCAAACAATAGAAACCACAAAAGTAGAAGTAGCAGGTTGGTTGACGCCTCGGTGGTAAAAACGAATAGCGTAAACAACACAAGAGTTTATTCTTATGTTATAATGAAGAAACATCAACTGGTCCCTCACAGCAGAAGTAATGATGGTTTTGTTTACCCTCTGAAACCAAGATGGTTCATTGGCATTCTATATATTGTGCTATAATACAAAATGTAATTTGGTAGAGCTGTTAAAACCAGTGGCTTCCAATTCTGGTCCTGGAGATCTGCTTTCCAGTAATATTAATTTTCCCTGCACACACGTAGGAACGGCTTGCTAATTAGCAAGTGAGCAAGAGAGGAGAAAATTGTCCAGGATTGGGAACATACTTGGAATATTTGGAATTTTACCAATAAATCCTGGCAGGGGGACGCGCAGTGTGTGTGCAGAATCCTCAATCAGGCTCAAGTGTGCTGCAATACACACTCTCCGTCCCATTTCTGTCTCACTTGCTAATTTGGTTGGTCGAGGTTCTGACTATTACTGAACCTTTGTTCAGAAATCCTGAAATGCCCCCTTTGTTTGGGCCCAGTTTCCTGCAGCACTTACAAGTTCCCAGATTAAGCCTCCACCACTCGACAAAGCATGAGGAGCCAGTGAGACTGTGGCTTCCTGTTGTCTGTGTGATTTGTGGTTGAGGAGAGCTGCATCTTGGTACAAAAAACGCAATGCACAGAAATATTGAACTTTTCAGTATCACAATGTGCCCTGGCATGCACACTCCAGGGGGAAGTGTGAGAAACTTCTGCTTTGAGTAGAAGAAATCAAGAAATGATGCATGACTACGCGGGTGGAATTTTTTTCCACTTCTGTAGGGCAGCAAGCTCTGAGAAGAGATTGCCCAACAGTGAAGGGTGTGGACTGGCAGCCTTCAAAGTACCACGTGTCAAATGATATCCTGTTGATGAATTTCACAGAAAAGAAAGGGCCCTTCGTTTGAAACATACACGCACATCACTGTAAGGGGGAAAATCCACCCCATGGTTGAGTTACCAGTTACCACAATACTAATTTATTCATAGCTCCTCAAAACAGGGCATAGGTCATGAGAGTCTCATGCACCTTACACTGACTGCCATGGTTGACTCACTGCTCCTCATCATACAAATCTCATTTTGTGCACAAGAATGGGAAATATCATTTGACTAAATGTTTTAAAAGTTTTAAAGGTTATGTAAAGATGTTCTTTCCCCACCAAAGCTCCATCTTGTAAGGGAATGCATATGGGAACAGTTTGACAAGTCTCTTCATTTGCTCAAGTCAAGCTTTAAGAAAGGATAGACAGCAAGATTACCCAAATCTACAAGTTCAGAAATCTGACAGAGGCAGAAACAGGTGTTCAGGGGGTCATTCAAAAATGAATTTGCATTCTCAGACATGGCCCAACTGTAATATTTCCCCATGCCAGACCAGCAGAGGTGATGTTTGCATGGCAAAATGTGCCTTAGCTTTGCTGGCTGGGAGTTTGAATGTACTGCAGTTCTCTAGTTGACTTGAGGTTTGATTTAACATTAAACATCGAAAACTGCATCGGCCAGCACTGGCTTTCACTCCGCCCTGGCTGCAGATGACTTCGCTCTAAGCCACGAACTTTCTGTACATGTTCACCTCCTGTGATAAAACATGTCTGTCTTCGTCCTAGGATGCCAGTTAGGAGTTTGACGTCTGTTCGGCTGACGGACAGACCCATCTTTTCTGGTGCTTGCGGTGTGCATGTGTTCCCTTTCACACCACAGCGAGTCCTAGCAACACTGGAGCCAAGCCGTCAGTCAACAACACGATGGTAACAGAACCTCTCCCCTCACACCAAGCTCACACATGGTTTGGGACTGACACAGATACTGCCAATGCGTTGTCTCAAGAGGGAAACTAGCAGGCACTGAGCCTCTCAGTAAACAGCCACTGAAGCCAGGGACAGGACGAACATGCTGGCCAAGCTGGGAGAGCCGAGGAGCCTCGCCCAGAGATCCCTAGAGCGTGATGTGAGATGCGGCCCAGTTTGCATCTCGCAGAGACGTGAAACAAGGAAGAAGTGAGACAGACGGCTAATTAGAGCACACTCCGGGGTGGAGCATGCTCTAATTAGCTGTCCGTCTTGCTTCTTCCATGTCTCATAGAAGGAAAAGCGGTAGACGGTAGAAGACAGACAGGCGGAAAGACAGTGATACAGCAGGAAGAACAGAGACACTTTACCCATGAAATATAGGAGAAGTGAGACAGACAGTTATTATTACACACGTTAGGGTGGAGCACACATAAGGCCAAGGACTGACTGTGCCTGTTTGCATCCAGTACAGCGCTCTGCAACAGCTAAGGCTTAAAGTCAGAGGCTGATCTAGCCAGAAGCTAATCATATACACACTAGAGTTGGAAGAAAAGTATCGAAATATCAGCCTGATATAGTATCAATGCAGCAATCCATATCTATTTAATTCACACTATTTGATATTTTAAAAACTTAAGATACTTTTATGTTGGTATTTAAGAACAAAGAGTAGAGGCCATGTTTTGTTTTCCTTACGACTTTTAATGGACTTTAATAATCTATGAAGGAATAATGTACTGCAGCATCAAACAGCAAACCTGGTGTATCATGAAATGGAAAAAATATTGTATCGAGTCCAAATATAGTGAGAGTACTGTATCACTGCTTCTGTGGCAACTGCCACCCCTAATAGAGAAAGCCATGAATTTGAAGCCTGGATTTTGTCTTTATAACAAAGAAATCAATCTTTACTGAGTGACTGCATTTCAGATAAGAAGAACTGTGTACATTTGCCAAACTATTACTTCCATAGCAAAGTTAATACTCAGCAAATATGATCTCATGTTTTATGTATATAAGGTTTGGCTTCTACTCAGGGGCTTCTGCTCAGTGTTCTGCACACGGCAGCTTTTCTTTCATGCAGCATTGGATCAGAGTCTTAGAATAATCTTGTCGTATCAGACTGTAGAGTCGAGATCATGGGGTCATCCAGAATAGCACTGGTTTTTCGACGGGGCGGATCTCTTTTATTTACAGTTCCCCGACCCCGGCGAGAGTCTCTAAACTGCCATTACTGCAGTGAGCCAGATTCCGGCGGCCCACTGTGGAATCTCAGCGGCCACATCGGGCCTCTTTTCCTGAGACAGACAGCGGAGTCAACTCCCTCTCCAACAGGGATCAGCAGCCATTTACACACAGGTACACCATGTACCTACTACACCATTTTCCACTCACATGCTGCTCATATATAGTGATTCATATTCAGGACATACGCTCATGACATAAAGTGCAAAGGCTGAGTCAATGATAGAAGCTGATAAAGACGCCCGTTCTGAGTCGACTGCTGATGGGAAGAGTTCTAAGAGGAGGCTTAATGGTCACTTAAAAACCTTACTTTGGAAAAAATTAAAATAATAATTTCCATATGTTTAGCCAAGATTCATTTTACAATATAATCCGAATCAAGTGTAAAAATCACTCTGAACTCTTATAAACTCACAGATACTAAGTTCCAGTTAATCAAACCAGATAGATGACCAAAGCTAACCTAGACCCCTATGAACAACACAGTTAAAATGTGTCTTCTGACAAAGTTAGGGTTCCCTTGGTTAAATCTGAACAGGTTTGTTGAATAATACTTCTTTTGGGGGAACAATAAGGCCTGTGTAAAAGTTATGGCACATTTCATATTTATGATTATGTATCTATGACTTACATTTATGACTTAAACTTTTCCAAATGTGTGTTGAAATAAATGGAAATGTTGCATATGACTGTAAATAGGATGAATGTAAACTTTAAATAGGATAGAGCATAGGATGGTCCTGGCAAAGAAGGACTCTACTCTGGTTCAGATGCATTACTTTGAAACAAGTAAGAATAGCCGCCCCATACCATCTCTGTGGCCAACCACTTTTTCTCATCCCTGGCACTATCCAACACCCCACCCTCACACACACACACACACACACACACACCCACACTTTCGTCCTCTCGCCAACCCCCCCAACACACACACATCTCCTTCAAATTAGCCTTCTATCTAATTTGTATGCCAGTCCCCTCAGGCCTTGTAATCATTTAATTGAATCTTTTGTAATTATAATGAAATAATTGAAGACTTCCATTAAAACAAAAAAAAATGAGAGAGAGTGTGTGTGTGTGTGTGTGTGTGTGTGTAGGAGGGTAAATATGACAACGGGCACAGGAAGCTCTCATTTCCCTGTCCGTCACACACGTCCCTGTTCCATGCAGCTTATCAAACTCGGATGCGGACAGCACATTTAGGCCGAGACAATGGCGCGTGTGTGTGTGTGTGTGTGTGAGAGAGAGTGAGTGAGTGAGAGAGTAGGAAGGCGGCAAGACAATCAGGAATTCCAAAAAAAGGAAAAAAGGCTGCCTTGAGAAAAATAGGGGAAATAAACAATGACAAACAAACAAAAAGTGAAAAGGCCAATGAGTCCAATAAGTGCCAAAAATAGAGATCTAACTGATTACAGAGGGGGGGGGGGCTTCAGATGTACTCTGATTGACTGCACTTCATCAAGCTAATTTCAAAGCTTACTAAACACACTGGAACGTCCTATACTGTTAGCTGTCCGTTCTTAATCTGGGGCTAGAAGAATTCACATTAATACCCATTACCAGGATAAAAAAACCTTGAAATACTGTCCTTGGTCTTGACAGAGAGGAAACGTGATGTCTTGTTGCGACGCGATATGTTACTAAATCACTGGCGCATTTCCTTTGCGCTGGTGGCCCAAGTGCCCTCCCAAACGCCTTGGCCACTGTGCAGAGTATTACACAATTAAGAAAAAAAGTAAAGCTTTAATAAGAGCAACACACACGGTACAGGAGCCCTGACTTCCCGTGTAACCTTCCTCTCAACTCTGACAGGGGAAAAAGATGCGCAAAAAAACAGGAAAGCCAAGAACACGTCTGAAAGTGCGAAAGTGCCCAGTAATGTTTTTGGCTGTCCACATATGATGGACAGCTATGGCACCAAGACAATGGCTCCTCATTGTTGAGCAGCTTGTAGGTCAAGTTTCCCTGCATGCCATTATGGACCAAAAACTGTGACCGTGCAAACAATTAAAAAAAAGCCTGGTGTGTATAAGAATAAACCTGAAAGGCACCTTGTAAGACGGAACGTCTGGGTAAACCAGCCTGAGCCGTCTTTTCTGGTTTTTTTCTTTGTTTTTTTTTTTTTTTTTTTCCGAGGCAAACTTCCTTCCTGTAAATTACAAAGACAACATTTGAGAACGTAAAGCGCTGAGACGGAGCAGCCAGCCAGCCAGCAGCAGTCGGTCGGCTGAAGCTCCCTGAAAGGGCCGTGGGCTCAGCAGCTGGTTTGGCCCTAATGAGATATCAGTCCTGAACGTCAATTCATCTGCCTTATTGAGGGGGACAATGAGGCAAAGGGGGCAAGGCGGCTGTTGAAGAAGGGACAGGCTGGCCTTGTTTACAGAAGCCTGAGTAGGCACGGAGGGCTGAAACAAGACACCACTCCGGTTCTTCCCTCGGGCCGTCCTGTGCTTTTCCCACCGCATTTGCGCACCCCCCCCCTCGTTTCCTGGAACCATGGAGGGGGAAAAAGAACTCATACGCCAGTGAGAGGACGGATATTTTTTCCTATGCACGTGTGTGTGTTTGTTTTTGTATCTTTTCAGGACAAAAATGGCAAAACTTTGCAGGAAACCCCAAGAAATGCATGAGTTATGTACAAAAATGACTGTGCATTTCTAGTTACGGTACGCTTAGGTATAGGCCTCTAGGTATAGAAACGCTTTGTTACATATAGGCGGCCACTGTCTATATGTCTTTAAACAATATATATTTATGTATGATGCATATTAACAGAACATGATATATA
>JBBPDB010000134.1:3623452-3643809 GCA_037974465.1 Brachypetersius altus
CACACACACAAACACACACACACACACACACACACACACACACACACACACACACACACACACACACACACACACAGGTATTACCGTATTTGTAAGGGCATTCCACTAATACTACATCTCAGTATTATTACACCCATCCAAACTTAACTGTGACCTTAACCTCTGAAACCAAAAATACAATGTTCTGCTCTTTTTGTTTCCTAAAAAAGTTGAATTTGTGGTTTCCTTATGTCTGAAACCACTATGGATCCCCCAATTATATGCAGAATCTTTCCCTCCCTTAAACATCTGAGGTGTTAGAAATATATTTGCCTGAATACCCTTTGCACTATATAGGGCGCAGGGAGCATTTGAGACACAGCCTTGTAGCTCATCTGGTATACCCCTGTATTCCTCTGTCTATCCATCTTTACAGCATGTTGCTCACAGTTGGACCAAAACTGATACTATTGTACTGTATTGTTGCACCCCCAATTAATATGTGTACTCAAATCTTATGAAAAAAGTGTATAGACAAGTGTCGCTTCCATCCTCTCATGGCAGCGTTGAGAACCTATGGTACAATTACCCCCCCCCCCCACACACAATGTCAGGGTATGGGACCATACACAAGTACTATATACTATAAAGCATTTTATACTTATAACTTAACTTTAGACTATCTTTTTCCGGCTGGTCCTGTAGTTTATCACTTTTTCTGTGGTTTTTCTACTGAGGACACTTTTTTGAAAATGTACAAATGTTCCACTCGTGTGGAAACAATCCTGATTTCTTTTGTTCTCTCCTTTCTTTAACCATTTGGTGGTTTTGTTAAGCACAGTCCTGCAAACCTGCAAGAAAAAGCCCCCTCCCCCCAAAAAAACGACTTGATATTTAATCCACACCAACTTCATCGTGTTGCTGACCCAGAGCCCCCGCCCTCTCTTTCCTTCCCTGGCCAAGAAGAGTGAACTCCAAGAGAAACCCCCACAGGGCCACTAACTTTCCCCCAACTTATCCCTCTCTCTCTCTCTCTCTCTCTCTCTCTGTCTCTCTCCCTGTCTCTTGTTTTTCTCTTTCTCCTTCACTTTGTTTCGCCTGGTTTCTGCTTTTGAAAGGCACTCCGGACGTTTTCCAACTCGGCCGTCTGCCGTCTTTTTCCAGCACCGCAGCAAAGCTTTAAAAAGGGGAAAGTTTGTTCTTTTTTGTTTCATCTTTCTCGAAGACCAGACTCTTCGAGTCTCTCCTCACCCACCCTCCCTAGTTTCCCCCCTTCCTTCTCTCTCTCTCTCCCTCCCTCTCTCCCTCCCTCGCTCTCGTGTGACAAAACTGCAATGACAAACAGGCCCTGAACTGCAGGAAATCCATCTCACTTAGCTGGCGCTCTGTCATCTGCCCTCGGCGCGCTGAGCACAGGCCTATAGCCCAAGCTAACTACAGAGCAACACCGCATTCCAGTCAGGTCTAACTACTGTGCGGCCCACTGATAGAGAACAAAGATAACAGATGCAGTGCATTAAAGGTTCCTCACCATGTGGATCTAAGCTACAGCCAAGGAGGGTTAGCTTTAGATGCAACTGCAGCGCCTGCAATGCCATTTTGGATGGGCATGACAAATTCTGGGCTGAATAATGACTCCTGATCAGCCATTAAACATTAAAACCACCTGCCTAATACTGTGGTGGCCCACCCTCGTGGCCTAAAAATATCTCATTGATAAGATAAGACCTCTGATGCTTGATTGGATTGAGATCTGGGGAATTCAACCCATTCCCGAACTCTTTTTGCAGAGTGGCAGGACACATTACCCGGCTGAAAGAGGCCACTGGCATTAGGGAATACTGCTGCCATGAAGGGCTACACTTGGTCTGAAAAAACGTTTAGGTAGGTGTTATGTGTCAAAATGACATCCACAGGAAGACCAGAGCCCAACAGAACATTTCCCAGAACATTACACTGAAACCGCAGAATTGCTGTCTACCCATTGTGCATTTTGGTGCCATCTGGTGCCAGTGATGTACACACACCTGGTCCTCCACATACTGTAAATGAAAGCATAATGCATCAGACCAAGTCACCTTCTTTCACCGGTCCATGGTCCAGTTCTGATGCTCCCAAGTCCATTGTAAGTGTGGACAGGGGTCATCATGGACACTCTGAGTGGTCTGTGGCTAGACAACCTCTTATTGAATAAGCTGTGACACCTTTCTATCAAAACCAGCATTATGTTTGTCAGCAATCTGCGCTACAGTAGCTCTTCAATGGGATCAATGCATCAGTAAGCCTTGGGTCCTTTCACTGGTTCACCAGTCATCCTTGGGCCACCTCTGGTAGGTACTGCGAACATCCCACAGGACCTGCTGCTTTGGGTCTTTTATATTAGACTGTTCACTTACTGCCTAATATATGCAGCTCTTGACATGTGCCACTTTAAGAAGATATCAATGTTATTCAATGTTATTCGGTTCACATCGTAGTTATTTTAATGTTTCGGTGCACTGGTGAGTTGATATACACACATACAAACACACGCATACACACAGGTTGGTTTGAGTGTATGCAAGAGAAAACGTTACTGAAACACATTACCGGTGATGAAAACCTTTCATCAACTCTCGATCTGCTCCATACACACACGTCATGTGAACAAACATACACACACACACACACACACACACACACACACACACACACACACACACACACACACACACACATTTATATATTTATATATACCAGTTTTGCGCTCCTGTTCTCGTCTCGTTATTCTGAAAGCCCTAAGATGCCCAAACGCCCTGCACCTTCTGGCAATGCACCTCAGCGCAAGAGAACCGGTAAGACACTCCAAGAGAAGGTTCCAGGAGAACAACGGGATATGCTTCAGAAAGGAAAAAGTTGTGCCGCTGTAGGACGCCATTATGGCATCAACGAGAGCACAGTATGCTACAGAAAGAATCAACGTTTTTGTTCTGTCCAGAGAACGGATAGAAATGTTATGGTTAACACTGCTTGTTTTTTCTCTTGTTTTTTGTTCTGTCCTTCTTAAAGCCCTGTATTTTTTATTACTGTAAATTAAATTAAAAGGTGCTGTTGAGCTCAGTCACTGTCCAGAGTACATTTTTACTCATACATGGCCTAAATATAAAATCGCTGATTTTCCCCTCCCCTCCTCAAAATCAAACAATAGATGACATATAAATGGTTTTAACAAAAGCAGTTTTAACTTTATTTTTTTTTACTTTAGGGTTAAAGTTCAATTTGACACGTACAGTGGGTCTAAAACGTTTGGCATGTTAATGAATCCTGGCTTTTCAACAGTACAGGGCGCCAGACAAAATATAAACCTTAGGAGCCATTGGCTCCTAAGCACAAAATATTTGGAAGCCAAATTATTTTTTTAGGAGCCATAATCTCTGTGAAATGTGATATAAATACACATTTTTTAAACAAAGTAAAACTATGTGTTTCTTGTGTACTTAATCTTCATTTTTTGTATATTTTTTCCCATATTTTAGAATGCGCTCTGCAGTGGGTTGCCAGGCCCAATCTGTCAGCATTGCTGTCGGTCGCGAATGAGTCGGTTCTTTGACAAAATTTGGGCACAGACATAGAATATTACTAGACTGACCACAGACAATAAAATGTTTTGGTATTTTTTGTCACAGTCTTATTGTGTTTTCATCAGAATGTGGCGTCTCCCTGTCTGTCTATGCGTTTAAAAAAGAGCCAAATCTTCTTACTGATCTGATCCAACTGATCCGACTCATTTAAAAGAGCCGAAATTCACACAGGACTTGTTTGGTCTGTATCTGCCATAATAAAAACACATCATCCTGAACTGTAAATTTGAATTAATCGATAAAATTGATAAATCGCCCACCTCTACTGTATAGTACGAATACGGGTTTACCTTTACATTTTCTTTGTATGTATATAAAATACATAGCAAACACAACAAAGAGCACAGCTCTTATCAAATAGTGCATACATGAAGCAATGGCGTCAACTGATGACAAAACGAAAGCATGCAGGGAAGGGGGTTGGGCAATATTTGAAATCTTACCATAACAAGTCAATAAACCATTAAAAACTTTGTAATGGTACTCTGAAATATAAGACAAACATTATACATTTAAATAAATGTATACTACGTTTACACACACGTACACACAAAAATTATTATTATTATTTCTGTTTTATTTTAATTTTCTTTATGGTTTGTAGCACTTGTTTTATTGTACGGTGTCCTTGTGGGTCAGAAAGGCGCCTTTAAATAAATGAAATGTATTATTATTATTATAAAACCCCGGTTTTCTTGATTTTCTCAGAGAAAAATATCTACAAGAATAGGCACAATTTCTATTCATTCGCTGAGTATAATATCTTGAAACATTATAAAATGTGAGTTATAAAATGTGCCCATTTTTTCCTGTCCAGTAATCATACACTAAATGTGTAGGGGCTGTTAATTACACTAAACATTTGACTGAAAGTTCTGATATCGGTAGTTTGCTAGGTTTACTGTATCGTGGAGTTATTCATTACTGCAGGGACATGTTGTCGCACTGTACAGCTTTAAGGTAGAAAGTGCCCCTCCACTGTTCCATCTCCGGACAGCATTCTCCTGTCACTCTTCTGTCATCAATCACCTCTCTCACACACACACACACACACACTCGCACACCGCCAGCAGACACATGTTCAAGCTCAGAGAGGACATGTAATCTCATGCTGCCATCTGACTCTGGTTAACAGTAGATTTGTGCTTGAGCCTTCAGGTGTCAGCGTGAGCCGAGATGTGCGAGACACCCAGAGATGCTCTGAACGCAAACAAGAAGTCAGACACCACATGCGTGTCCCTCAGAAAGCAAAAAAAAAGAAAAAAAGCAAAAGGCAACCAATAAAACTCCCAAATTTATCAACCCTGGCCATCTTGTAATCTCTCTGCATCTCTTTGTCAAGCTTTTCTCTCTAACGCTCAGCCTTGCTCTCGATCACCTGATGTATGGACAAAACGCATGAACAGAATTCAGGCCTCATGGTGGCAGCTCCTATTTATAGCTTTTTGTCACATTTTTATTAGATAAGAGCATGTCTTGCCCTGTCAAGGACCACATAATCAAGTCTCAAACCTAATGAGGCTGGAGGCAAGTTTGTTATGATTTGGGTCAAAACTAGCGGTCATTCGTACCTCCGTAGAGAAAGGTTTTTGGACGTCAAACACGCCTTAGCTGACCGACTACATGGGTTAAACAAAAAAAGTGCTTCTGCTTTGATTCGGGGCATTCAACAATGGAAACACACGTCTGGCTGGCAGAATTCCCCCAGTTCTTTGCTTTTTAGGCACAAGTTTCCGTGAAGCCCCGCCCCTCTCCAGTCGCCATGGCCTGGTCCTCGTCCTGCACGTGCCTGATCATGTCTGTTGGAAACTCAAACAGTCCTCCCACACTCGATGCTAGCTTCTTTATCTTCATCTGTCATCGCGTTAAGACACCAGTGGCCTAGTGTACTCGCTGCTTAATGTCCTTTTGCTCACTCTCTCTCTCTCTCTCAGACTTTCTCTGTCTCTGTGGAATGGTGAGATCGGGATAGGATATCCACAGAGTCCTGAAGATGGGTGGAAAAGTCACAAAATGTTGAGGGATAGCGTCAGAGGAGCCTAGATTCCATTTGCTAATAATTTGCAGAATTCCCTTCTCTGAGCTCTTAATTGCCTGGCAGCGAGAACACGCGCTTGCGTGTCTGTTTTTTTCTTTTTCTTCAAACCCCCCTTTCCTAATGCTTGGGCCACGCCAAGTCTCTTAAAAACAGATAAATGTGGGAGATAGCCCAGGCCAAAGCAGAACAAAGCCGCCAAGAAATCTCTCAGACATTGAGGGATCAAGCCTATGGGTATGAAAGAGTAACATTTGCTAGCAGAGCACGAAGCAACCTTCAACCAAGACCAGGGGCACTGACTAGCTCAGAGTTTGATGAAGAATCCTCTATCCGTACAAGATTTTATACACATGCTATCCTGATAAACCCCAATACAATATGCTGCATGGATCATTAAAGAACACGGTAACAAACAATATATTGGTTTTGAAACAAAAGATTGTACGTTTTTTTTAATTACTTTTGTGTAGTTAGCAAGCTGTCAAATTTTCATGACAAGTGGATCAAAAAACATTTTTAAATATTTTTTGTTACATTAACTTTTATTTTTAAGTTGTTTTCTCCTCCTGCAGTTACTTTTTTGAGATATAGGATTTTGTTTTTAATAGCAGAAACCAAAAATCTTATTTTGGTCATTCATTTTTGATCATTTTTGTTCATTTTTGTTAATTTTGTTCACAGAAGCATGTTGGGCAAATCTCTGTACTCTATCAGTTTTAAAATGTCCACTACTGCATTTTGTCCGTCGCAAATGGAAAAAGGATTGAGATGTTCGTTTTTCTTTGCGAATCCTTACTGTAGACCTGCACCCACAGAACAATGCTTCAGTAGCCAACCCAGAAACACAAAGGTCTGCTAGTGTGCAGTTTTTCCATAGGCGTTCTTGGCTGACCGTACCTTGAGCCTTGAGGTTGGCCGAGGTGAGGGCGAGCTCAAGGGCATTCAGAATTTGGCCACCAACAATGAGGATGAGTCACTTCGAACGTCACGTCTTGATTGCATTGTTTCCTGCGGTAACGATTTATTAGCCAAGACTTCAAAGAGCAGCAAATGGATTGGCAAAGGCATCAAGGGCCTGCGTGCCTGATTCATTCAGCATGAGGTTGAACAGAGCTGTTTACAATAGGAGCTTTTAGCAAAACCTGACCTCGTTTCGGGCTCCTGGCTTCAGCCTGAGGCGGACAGAATGAAAGTGAAGGTGGAAACAGGAAATGATGGACTGTCTTCGGGCCTATGAGGAAGTGTCCGGAGCTCAAGCACATGCATTGCTTTCATTCCATTTCTCTCTCTCTTTCTCTCTCGCCCACTCACTCTCTCTCTCTCAAACACATTCACAGAGGCCTGCGCTGGCCCTGAAATCCAATACTTCAAGTGAAATTTTTCAGAGAATAAATAATCATGGCCAGCAAGCTGTTTGCACTCAGGCCCTTAACCGCCACTCTCCTCTTGATCTCCCCCCCTTTTTAAACACTCGTTTTTGAGACTGATTCCCACCAAAAAAAGGGACAGCTCAGCATGTGTGGGAGTGAGTGGGTGTGCATGCATGTGGCAATGTGGGAAGAGAGAGCAAGGCGGCGCAACTCTCATCACTAGGTGTGTTTTTAATTATGTAACTGCGTATTTGTGCTGCTGGTGCATATGAGGCCTTTTCAAGTCCTGGCTTTGCGGCCTGAGTGTGTGTGTGTGTGTGTGTGTGTGTGTGTGTGTGTGTGAGAGAGAGAGAGAGAGAGAGAGAGAGAGAGAGAGAGAGAGTACAAATGTGTCCATGCACGCAGATTTTTATGCATAGCAAAGCAATTATACCATTTCATTCCTGTGGTGGCAGCCTTGAACAAAATGTGAGCTTTTTTCCTGGGTAACAAGCTGGAACACGCGCGCCATTCCTTCGACATGCAGCACACTTTAAAATAAACACTCTCTAGAAAATAAAGATTCCTAAATGGCTCTTGGTTCCTCCTTTTAGATACCTTTAACTGGTATCAAACCTTTACAAGGAGCTTTATAGTACAGAACCTTCGGAATCTTTAATGTATAGGACCTACAGAACTGTTATTGAATAGAACCTTTATATTGAGCTGTATGGGGTAGAACCTTTAGAACTTTTATAGTATATAACTTGCAGAACCACTATAGAACTATTCCATGGATCTTTAGAGTACAGAACCATCCAAACTTCTATAGTTTAGAACCTTCAGTACTTTTATAATACAGAACCAGCACATAAACCTTACACTGTGTTTTATAGTATAGAACCTTCGGAACTGGTATAGAACCTTTATAGTGCAGAACCTTCAGAACCAGTATAGTACCTTTCCATGGATCTTTATAGAATAGAACCTTCAAAACTTTTACAATTTTCTTCAACACTTTTATAGTATATAACTTGCAGAACCACTATAGAACCATTCCATGGATCTTTATAGTACAGAACCTTCAAAACATCTATAGTATAGAACCTTCAGTACTTCAATAATATAGAACCTACAGAACTGGTACAGAATCCTTACACTGAGCTTTATAATATGGAACCTTCAGAACCTTTGGCGTAAAGAACTTTTATGTGTAGCTTTCACAGTGCGGTTCTTTCAAGACCTATCAAAGAACTATCAAAAGGTTCCTGAAGAACCCAAAAGTGGCTGCAAAGAATCAGTGGAAATAAAAACACTTGGAAAGCTTTAGGCCTAATATGAGATCCCAGCAACTGGGCCTTGGAGAAGCAGTTTTGAGCAGATCTTCAGCGTTAGCTTATCGTTAGATCCTTAGTGTTAGCACTAGTTAGGCCCAAGGGTCTCAGTACACATGAAGGAAATGAGGGAACAGCTTTTCAAAACATGGGCACGCCGGGCCTCCGCTACGATTGGCCGAACTTCTGCGGGAGTGTTTCAGGGCTCAGTGCAGATGTTATCACCTGGTAAGTGCTGTTAATGGGCTTCAAGCCGTTTGGTGGAAGGCCTACGGGATCAGCTGATCACTGGACGGGGGATATTGAGTGTATTTGCGAAGGACTTTCAGAGATGAAACTGCTGTGCCGAATCTGAAGTGAAACACATACAGAGGCCCACTGCTGAAGAATAACAGATACTAAGTGTCAGAATCCTCAGCCTGTGGCTGCAAATATTACTATTACTAGACTAATCAATTATTTAGCCTTCTTTGGATCCTCAAACAATTCTCTGTCCTCTATTGTTCTACTGTCAGTTCAATAGGTATTCCGAGCCCATTAAAGGACACAGATACCCATAACTGTATTCTGTAACAGAGCTGTAGTACTGAGGAAAATTATTATTTTGTCGACCACTTCGCTTTTTGCGCTTTTGGCGATCATGGTTAAAAAAAAAAAAAGATTTTCAAGAGTTCATTTTCAGTGTCAAAAACAAGCTGTTTGGTCGTTGTGCTTATTTTGTGAAAAGCTTGGGTAGCTATTTTCTCTCGAGTAAATCATGTTCCCCACAAGGGGGCGCCATCAGCACTCAAGCAGCATTTTTGCCATCACTGAAAGAAAGGAAACCTACACAAGCAGTGATGCGGGGGTGGCAGTAGCTCAGTGGGTAGGATACCTGCCTCCGGACCATGAGGTCACGGGTTCGAATCCTACCTACAGCACCACCACTGGGTCCCTGAGCAAGACCCTTAACCCCAAGTTGCTCTAGGGAGAGACTGTCCCCTGTAGGTAGGGAACGGAAGTCGCTTTGGATAAAAGCGTCTGATAAATGGCGTAAATGTAAATGCGCATATGCAGTTATTACATTAATGCAAGGCTCAGTGTTATTTAATGTGGTTATTATTACTATTATTGTTAAATACCTATAATAAACCAGTCCATTCTAAAAACAAAAGTTATATGTTAAGGACAGCAGATGCTTTAGACACAGCAGATAGGGGGGATTAGGGGGAGCTCTGCTTCCAAATTCAAAGATGTCATTGTGCTGACATTTTTTCCCAGTAGGCAAACAATAATATCCTGCAGGTGTTACATATTGATATTACAAGCCGCATATTATTACAGAAATAGTTTACTGCAATTATTTTTAATAATACATTTGATCATAATAATACACTTAGCATTTCATCACATAAACTACTCAAGGATGCACAAAACTTATTCCAATGTGGCCCCATCGTTCACTTTTTTCAAGTCAATAATAAAATGATGCATTATATTTTGGTCATAATTGACGTCACTGACCAATTCAACCCTAATTCAGGAACGACATTTATACTATCTTCATTAGTCTGTGTGTGGGTCACTCTCTATCTTTCTCCCACCCTCCCTCTCTCTCTCTCCCTCTCCCACACCACTCTCTGTCGCCCGTGAGTTTGAAACAGGTACAGATGTGTGTGCCAGTGCCACGGATGGTGGGAGGTGCTCAAACCTGTCGGCACAGCTGCACACTGCACACACAACAAAGGCAAGAGCATGTCTATGCTCTGCAGGCAATTACACAAAAGCCTAGGGAAGAATGCAGAACACACACAAATACACACACACACACACACACACACACACACACACACACACACACATTTAGAAACAGGCTCCTCTTTGCACTGGGCCCATTATGAGCCGGGGATTTTTGCAGTCTGGCCAACAGACAGCTTTGACAACAATGAGGAGGCCTGTTGAACCCAAGTCCTTCAAAAGCAAGAGCAATTCCGGGGCCAAGGCACTGCAATGGCAACGTGTCAGTAAAACAACTTGTGACATGTCTGTCTAAAAAGAATGTCAAACGCCACCCCCCCACACCCCCCAAAAAAGCCTCCACAGGCTTTGAAAAAAAAAATCTGTGGGGCAAACTGGTACAATGCGTTTCTCCAGCTTTTCTCCAGTGCTGAAAATTCAAATCCGCATTTGGCACATCAGCCTACTCATGACAGATTTGCCTGTTTCTCTGCATTTTTCAGTCACTTCGATTCTGGTTTTTCTGGGTAAAAAAAAGGTGCAGTATGTTTTTAATTTTCAAGAGAGGGAGACAGAGAGGCTCTGTTAGTGTGTATGTGTGTTTTCATAGCAGGGTGTGTTCTTGGATTCCGCCACAGTAAGGACGTCACCCCCAGGTGCTCTCAACACACACACGCATGCACGCACACACACACACACACACACACACACACAAGTACATACACACTCACACCTACCCCTCCCTTATCACCTCTCTCCCTCTCTCTATCCCTCTCTTTCCCTCTCACCCCCCCCCCCCCGCCCTTTCTCTCTCCATTGCTCTCTATGTGTCCCACTCTCTGTAAATAAATACCTACAGGATTAGGTTGGCAGTAGTGGGGTGGGGGTTGTGGGGGGTATTGATTGACATCTGAAAGGCTAGAGTGCTGTTCAGGCATGCTGGAGATGGAGAGACACCGCAAAATGTGTGCGTGTGTTTGTGTTTGTGTATGTGTGTGTGTGTGTGTGTGTGAGTGAGTGAGTGAGTGAGTTTTAGTGTGGGGCCAAAAAAAATTCATTGTCTTTTACTTGCCACCCATACCCATAAACTCCCCCAGCACCCGGATAAAGTTTCAAAATGACTGTGGCTTTCTTTTTTCCCACCTAGCCACAATGTCTCAATAGGCAAACCCCCCACCATCTCGCAAACCCCCCCACTCTTACTCCTAACCCACACTATTCATCCCCCAAATACCTTCACGGGTTCAATACACCTGTGCAGGTAAAGCGAGTCTTTTCCCATCAGACCACCCCCCCCCCATCATGTGGTAAAAGATAATCATTGGTTCAGAAACCTTGTTATTATTCTGGAATGCTTTCAAACTATAAAAAACGAGAGGGAAAAAAAGGGTGGTGATTAAACAGCAAAAAGCGTTTGCACAACAAAAGTTTGCATGTAACTGTTTCCTTCTTTTCCCTCTCTCACTCTCTCTCCCTCTCTCTCTCTCTCTCTCTCTCTCTCTTCCTTTTTTCCCTCCTATGCAAACACACTCACAGGCTCCACAATTCAGTATGCAACAGTGCCCCCTAGGACCTCAAAGCCAAGTTACATGACTTTTAAATCAATTCAAACACTCCAAAATAAAATTAAAAAGGACATTTAACGGTTCTGTTTCCATTTCAGGCAGCCTTTGCTGCTGATTCTCAGTTACTCATATGATACAAATACTCCTGATAATCTGCTCTCACCAGTTTATTTAGTCCACAGAGCACAGTTGTGCCTGTAGTTCCCCCTGTCCTGCAACATTTGAGTGTTTTCTGTGCTTTAACACACCAGCTAATCAGTTAATGAACAAGCCTTTCCTGAGCTGAAGTGGGTGTGGGAGCAGGGAAACAGTAAAAAGCGTGAGGCCGGGTACCAAAACCGCGCCGCACCTTCATGCTGCTACAGGAAAACTGGTTCTGGCCCCATAAACCTGCTGGTCTGAAACCTAGCAACCAGTAACAAAGTAATGTCACCACATAAAGTGGTTTAGTAGAGTTGATCCGCCCTTTTCCAAAAGAAGAACTGAAATTTACTGAAGAATCAGTGAAAACAGCAACTTTAATGAAGATGCGACTTTAGCTGCAGTAATAAAAATGATTGTGGGTTCATGAATAAAATGTTTTTACTGTTTGTATTACACACTTCTACAAGGTTACAATTGTGTCTTTGAAGAGTTTCATTCCCAAATGCATTATGGTAAGAAACTGGAATATCCGCCCCCCCCCCCCACCACCATCACCACCACTTTTAACACAATAAAAAAAACACTTTGCTTGCTCTAAAAATGGTGATTGATTGCTGAAAAGATCATTTTTCCTGTGTGGAAAGCTTAATTTCACCTACATTTATTATGGATTTTAATGTATTATGGAAGCAATCATTTGGAATTGTACCAAAACATCTGAGTTGGAAGTAATCGCCATGACATTTCAGATCATTCAGATGGTGGTTCAAAATAGCACAACGGCACGTTCATTTATGACACCAGTTTTGAAGTTTTCTTTTCCAACCAGTAAAGACACCATATGGTTTTCTTTAAAGAAATACAAAGCTTTCAAATGAGATATGTTTAACTTAAGTACTTCACGTACGATGGCCTCAAACCACTCAAACATTTTACTGGCCTTTTTTTTTTTGCTGAGATCAGCCTGATACTGATACCTGGTGTTAAGGCCATCTCTAAAATCACTAAAAGTCAAAGTGAAAAAGTGAATCATTGTGATGTCAAAAGTAAGAGAGAGAGAGAGAGAGAGAACGACAAAAAGATAAAGAGAGGTGGAACTCACACAAGGCCGCCATCTCTTTGGGAAGGTCCGCCCCGAAGCGCCCAAACAGGCTGCTGTTGGCCATGAGGTCAAAGGGGGAGTGGCTACGCATGGAGTTGAAGGCGAAGGGGTAGACGGCAGGCGGGAAGCCGGGCATGTGGCTGCGGTTGGTTGCCATGGCGACGGCACAGGCCGAAGCTCTGGTCGGCTGGCCCTGCGGTCCCGGCCAAGCTGCCAGGGTGGGTGATGGGGTGGTTACACAGCAACGTTGTTAATCCAAACCGATCCCGGTCCAGTCCAGTTACTGCTCTAAGCCGGGCGACCTGCAGCAGACAGAGCAGAAAAAAACAGGTATCCATTAGAAGAGCAATATAGGAGAGTTCATAAGACACGAAGTTCATAAATGCATATAGAGTGTATTGATTCCTACATTGTACTAATCTCACAAAGTCTGGCCACCATTCTTCCCTCAGCCAAAGTGCAGATCACTTGTGTGTGTGTGTGTGTGTGTGTGTGTGTGTGTGTGGAGAGGGCATGAGGCACAAAAAGTACCAGAGAAAGAAGGCGAAGTTGAGAACCGATGAAAATGAAAGAGGCAGAGCAAGGAAAAAAGGATAGAGGGAGGGGAAAGGAAAATAAGAGAGTGGTTAAGAAAGAGAGAGAGTGAGAGAGAGAGAGAGCTGCTCTTGTTTTTGCAGTTTTGAAAGGCGTCCAGACTTTTGCAGTGCTTCCAGGCTATGCCATATGATTTAAATCACCAGAAACTCCACAAGAAAGGGCCCCACTGTTTGCGCTGCCAGGCCCAGCTCAGGCCCTGCTCAGGCAGCCAGGTCCAGGCTGCAGGCCCTGCGCTGCCCCACTCACCCCACTCCCCCTGGGGCCAGGGGCCCAGACACAGGCCCCACTGCAGGAGGGATGGGGGGGGGGGGGCAGAGAGACAGGGAGAGAGAGGTCAAAGAAGGAGGCATTTCTGCTTTGCAGCAGAGTTGCATATACATCAGATCCATTTTTTTTACTATTCACTCACATGACCCAAACTCTGTCTAGCCGATTATGCCTTCTGGTACTGACTGAAGAAAAAGAAAAAATGTATTGAAATTCCATGATAAATGCACCAATTGAAATGCTCTCAAATTCACTGGTATAAAAAAAAAAAAATACAGAAAACCTACAAGAAACGCTAAAGGGCACTATCTGTTATTTCATTCATTTACGTTTATGGGATTTATGTAGGCTATTTTGTATTGCAACGGTCAAACAAACACCATTTTGGACCATGTATATTGGACCATTTGTCATGTTCACACAGTATTAGGGACTAGACATTTAGATACTGAGGACATTAAGGTTAATGTACTGATATACAGGGCAGACAAGGGCAGTGACTGAAGTACAGCAATTGAACAGCAGTGTACAAACAGGAGAGGAGAAAAAAAAAAGCTTAACCCAAAGCCCAAACAAATTTATTTGTGTAGAAATACCGTACAAGATAAAGCCAATTCTAAACTCTGACTATTAGAGCTTCGGTTCAGGTTACAAGACAGAAAAAGAAAAAAAAACACATTTACATGCACTATAATTTCTGCAAGCACCCCTATGGAATTCTAGTAGTAAGTTGGACCAGCATTGCACATAAACATTTTTTCGGCCATTCTAGCTCAAATAGGGGCATCTGAAGACATTCCATGTTTCATTTAAAGCTTAAATATATTCTTGAATTGGTTCAGAGCTTTTCTAGTTCAAGGCACAGAGCTGCCACTGTTTACTGTCTAGAACTTCCAGAAGGCCAAAAGTGACATTTTCCCTCATGAAACTGATCCCACCCACCTGTCACTTCCTAATTACGTTGGTGGAGACCTTGCGTTTAACTCGGAATTACTTCATTTTTGAGGCATGTGTCTGTGTGTTGAGTGATCTAAAGCAAATTCTCTAAACTTAAAAGGTGGTTCTTTATTACCATTACTGTGTGAACAGCTTAACTCGGCACTGAGACCCATCCTGACTTCATGACCAGGAATTTTCCAGTTCCAGGATTTTTCTTTGACAATTTTAGTCGGAATCTGGGAATTCTGAGAAATAACCAGATAACACAGAGATATGAAATTCTGTTTTCCAAGAATATATCCCAAATAAAAAGGTGTAGTGTAGTGCGACTGCCAAATTTAAATACAAACAGGATGACAGAAGTGAGTTTTTTTTCTTTTCTTAAATTGGCCACCACCAATAGTCGACTACTTCTTTGAATGATTAGTAAAAAAAGTCATGCAACACCTAGTTTGCCCCCCTAAGGGACCCCCTACCTCCCCCTGCCATTAGCCGTCCTGTACAATGTTCCCTTCCATTAAGCGGTTTTATGTGCGAGTGAGGGACCGATGGCCCCCTCTTTACATGTGTGTTTTTTGGGGGCTTTTGCCAATAAGCTGAGCCAAAGAATTTTGAGTTTTCTGGAAGTGCTGTGGCTTTTGCAGTGGTGGGGGGCATAAAGCAGGGGAAAAATCCCACTAACAAATCAGACATAAACAAAGCCTCGAACTTTCGGATTGGCCAGAGGGAGTAGCACACACTCTGTGGTGCTGGGGGGGGGGGGCACCTGGGGGGGCCATCACTACTATTGCTTTCCAACACACACATACACACACACGCATCAATACTGCCTCTATGCTCACACATACACAAATTTGTTCACACTGACCCCCTTTTGCACACACACACACACACACACACACACACATACACACACACACACACACACACATGAATGTAAAAAGATGCAGGGACTGCAAAAGATTCCACAAGTTAAAACCTACAGGCTTCAAACTTTCCTTTCACTGCATGAGTTCTTTCTTCTCATGGACATATATAAGCACACACCCAACAGCACACACACACACACACACACACACACACACACACACACACATAAATGGCACTTTCCTTTTGCGTTGTCTCTTTCTCTTACTGCCAAACACACACACACACACACACACACACACACACACACTGCAAAAATCATCTCATGATAAGTAAATTAATCTTTAATTAATGTAATATTTCTCACTAGGACACTGTTGTAAGAATATTCTAATAATATTCATCTTATTTTTTGATGTTGTACTTAGTCTCTCGCAATTTTCTATTCTGAACGAAACAAGGTTCAATAATTGTATAATATTCTTATAACAATCCTGTAATTAGAAATATTTATTAACTATTGTGAATTATTCATTCGCCCCTTTGAATGATTCAGTGAATTATTCAGAAATGACTTTGGATTCCTCTGAAACTACTGCGGATTCTTAAGTAACTACTGTGGATTATTTAGCAATTACTGTAAATGATTCATTAACTACCGCAAATTAGCCTGTAAGTACTATGAATAATTCAGAAACTGCTCTGGATCATTCAGAAATCACTGTACTTTTTTCAGTAACGACTGCAAATTAGTCAGTCGCTACAGTGAATTATTCAGTAACTACTGCAAATCATTCCGTAATTACTATGAATTGCTCAGGAAAAGCTATAAATTGAAGTATAACTAGTGGTGAGCTCACTAACTAACTTGTTAGGCCAGAGAATTAAGCGGAGCTGTCCCTTAAAAGACGCTTGGACTGCGCACATTTCATGAGGGCGCATGTTAAAAACTTCAGACTTTTCTCTCACTGCTTGAGTTCTTTCTTCTCATGGCTATATATACGTCTACCCGAAAGCAGGCACACATACACACGCATATATACCCTCCCTGCACGTCTTTCTGGCTCTTTCTCTTTCAACAGAGCCAGTTAATTACAGCCTACTGCTGCAGGCAGCTTCAAACCACCACTAATTTAGAGTTCCATTACAGTAAACTGTTCCACATGTGCATCCCCCGGCTCGGGCAGGCTCGGGTGGCCACGTCTCAGGAAGGAGAGGAACCCGCCCCCAGCCAGCCAGCCACAGGACCCTGCCATCTCTCTCTCTCTCTCTCTACTCTCTCTCACTCAACCATTTCTCTACCATCTCGCTCAACTACTACTTTTAATAACGAACTTTAATAACTAACTCCAAATATAGTTTGAATATATTAAGTGGGTTTTCTCTGTTTTTACAGATTTATAGCTTTTTATTTATTTATTTTTTATTTATTCATTACTCCATTATGTTTCATTTGTTTGAACCAATTTGTGGAAAAATACCGATAAATATAGATTACTTACACTTTTGTTCTCTTCACCATCCGCCTTTCTCTTTCTCTCTCTCTCTCTGTCTCTCTCTCTCTCTCTCGCTCTGGGTCTGTTTTCCATCCACTCTGATCTAAAGGGCTCCCCAATTTTTTTTTCCAGCAAAGACCGTGCCCTCACCCCCTTTTTCTCTGCCCACAAACCCCCCTAACCCACACCCCCACCCCCACACTGCCTCCTCTCTCTCCCTCTTTGCTTATACAACGCCGCCCGTGACCCCATAGAACTGTTCCATATGTAACAGATATCATTTGGAAGTCAGCGCTCAAAGAAAGCACACATGGGCTGAAGTTCACACAGGTGCCTCGGAGACTTGGGCCGCTGTACCAGAACAAACACTCTCAAGCGATTCCAAATACGAGGAGAAGAAAGCCGTCCCGAGGCCGAGTCCACAGCCATTACGGAGTCATTACAAACAGACAATGCCATAATTGTGTTTTCCTCACATCTCAGGCAAGTCCAGGAAATGCCTGCCTCAAATCGAACACAGACGTTGTCAGACTTCTCAAAACTGCTTTGGGAATAGAGGTAAAGACAGTGATGAAGACGTAGCTCCGCATCTGACAATGTTTCATGACTACTAAGCTAAAGTAATAAGCAGATTTGAATTTTGTAAGATTAAATAAAAAAACGTAGTAATCGTTGGAGAATAGAATTCCAATGCTAGTGAACATACAGTACTGTGCAAAAATAGTTTAAAGTCATTTTGTACAAGAATTAATCTCAGAATAAAGGTAAACAAACAAGAAAGCCATAAAACGTTTCAAGCTTTGTTTTCTTTTTAAAAAATTGTTTAATTTTGTGAGCTGGTGAGAACAACACAGGTTCGATTCCAGGTTCCTCCTCAGTTCCTCCAGCCGTTGTTTGGATTTGTGAAACTCCATCAGCAGCTCCTGATTTAATTTACTGAAGGATTGATTGAATCCAGCCAGGTTTCTGATGGAAACTACAAGTAATACTGGACTTCCACAAAGACATGGATATGATGTAAAGTCAAAATTCATTGTATGTTTTGTTTTCTTTTTTAAATTTATTTTATATGCTTTGTTTTATTTAATAGTATTTATTAAAAGAAACCTCAATGATCATCGAATAAATATTATTTTTGCAGGTGCCTAAGACTTTTGCACAGTAAAGCAGCTCCAGTAGCAACTTCACACATCAAATATGTCTTGGCTAATAGACTGCATTTGAGGTGAATGGAAATGTGTGTAATTTTGACTTTTTGGCAACCTACTACCCCCATCCCCCACATCAACTGAGCCTTCCAGATAGCTGAAATCCTGACTTTCCACATTTCCAGGGGGTAAGAGCAAGACAAAAACAATAGTGTGTATGAGACAGAAAGAGAGAGAGAGAGAGAGAGAGAGATACAGAGGGGCAGAGTGCAGATTGCATCCCAGAATCCTTATAAGCGAAAAAGGGCAGACAAGATGTCGAGATAAAGAGTGGAAAAGAGGGAGAAAAGAGGAGAAACCAAACGGAATCACGAGCAGGCCGTTTAAAGGGGAACTGATTGAAAATGGATACTTGTTTCTAGATTTTTCCCCAAACACAATCATGAATTAATAAAAGACTTGGCGCCGGCGCGTTTTAATGAGTCACATCGGCCGAGCAGCTTTTACGCGAGCTGTGCTGGGTTTATGGGGCGCAGGCTTCACCAAGTGAGCTCATTCCACCCATCCAACACACACAAACACACACATACACACACACACACCCTCAGCTCAGTCTCTGGCACAGCCCCCTGGGCCCCGGGGGCACACACGCTCACACTCATACATATACATACCATACCGCATACACCCATAAGTACATTCACATATGGTCTCTCATTACTGCTGTATCCTGGCTGACTCCAAGACACACACACACACACACACACACACACACACATACACTAAGGCTCTTTCCCCCTCTCTGGCAGCTCTGGTGGGCTTGGGGGGCACACAGCAGGCAGCCCACCGCAGGCCCAGTGTTTGCACGGGATTAGGAGCCCAGGCTGGGACTTTCCGCCAACCTCTGCTTTCACCACTGACTCTGGCCTTTCTTTATCCTACACAGAACAAACTTTTTCAACAGATCATTAGTAGAGCATGCTGAGGCCTATTAGTCCCAGAATGAGAGAGTGAGAGAGAGACAGAAAGGTGGGGTAGCCGATGGGAGATAACAGGCTGGGATGCCTTTTGCATCTGAAGCACAAGTATCCTGCATATTTTACCTGCTATAGTCAACCAAATGATCAGGTGCTGGGCCGGATGAAAGCAGGACAAGAGTTGTGAAGCAATGTGTAAGGACATCGATGAACGTTAAAATTAGTAAGACAGGGCCACTCCATACCAGGGCTGGGAACCACCAGTCTCCAGTAACGTCTAGGGCACTTGATTGATGGACCCGATGACGCACCCTCTCCCGAGGCGCCGAAGGTTGCCACAGCGAAAGGGTGAGAGGGTCGTGTTTGGGGTAGAATATCCCAGGAGTAGAGTATCCCTTTCTTTCAAGACAGAAAAGTACCTTGCGGGGATCAGGTGTCGCTACTCTCGCATTCTCCCGAGGCAAAAACAACCACTTGAGTCTTAACTGTTGAGCCGTCACACAATTGGCCACCATCGAATGTGCCACAGTGAAAAGCAAACAAAAAAAGAGACAAGAAGAAAAGGACGAAGAAGCGGGGCGAGGCGTCATGAGAGGAAATTAGAGAAAGAGCCGAGGGCGAGAGTTTTTTCGCTCTGTCTCCCACACACACACACACATACACACACACACACACTCTTTCTTTGGCTCCGACTGCCAGCCATTCTTGCCCTGGTGCTGTGACGGATTTGGGATGGTACAGCGGTTTGGGTTCATTTCCTGCCTCGCTCTCTCCCTCTGAATATTTCCACCCTATAGTCTTAAATCTATGCCTTAACCCTACTTCAAATTTCCACATTTGCTTTCCATCGCCTGTCATTCCTATAAGACACCCCGGCTTTCAGAGGTGCCTGACCGCAGCCTGAAGATTTGGAAAAGGGCGGGTTGTTGGGGTGGTGGTGGGGGTGGGGGGCACTACTCACGGGATGTGCGGTCTCAGATCAAACCCGGGACGGGTGAGGCGTTTTAGGCTTCTGAGAAAGAACCCCAGCTCATTTATTTTGCAAAACCACAGCTGTTCCATTCCAAAAAAGGATGTTTTGCAGGGAGCGAAAATTTGCCTCAATGCAGTAATGATGCATTTGTTCCACAGAAAGAAAGGGGGAAAGAAAGAAAGAAAGAAAGAAAGAAAGAAAGAAAGAAAAAGAAAGAAAGAAAGAAAGAAAGAAAAAGAAAGAAAG
>JBBPDB010000134.1:3643909-3668440 GCA_037974465.1 Brachypetersius altus
CACACACACACACACACACACACACACACACACACACACACACACACACACAAACACACACAAACACACACATACACACACAAACACACACATACACATTTTGCCAGTAAATAATAGCTTTAATGGCTTACAAGCTTGCTTGTTACCATAAAACCTTCATACTGTATTAGCAGACATGTGGCTGAAGGTGGACACAGTACACCGGACATGTTATATGACTTGTAATAAGGAATATCGGAGGAAAGAAAAACATTTTTGGAGCTGAATGTGTTTTAAAAGTGTATGTAAAGTGTGTTTGGCTGAACAGATTTGTCTAGTGAATAGTATGATGTCTTAACCATGTCACAGTGCTCTTCGGTCAAGTCAGCAATCCCACAGATCACACACACTGTACAGTTACATGCACTAATCTGCCACCAACTCTGTCATTTCTTCTTCAACTGATAAAGACGGGATCTCAGCAGTAGGCACTAACAGGCAGATATTCTACTAAAATTATATCCTGCCTGTTGCTGACAGGACATATTTAAAGCATGGCAAGGCTGGTTTGTTTATGCAGCACATTTTGTACACAAAGGTAATTCAGAGCACTTTACACAAACAAAAGCAAAAAGAACATCAGATGAACATCAGAAGGAAATGTAAGGAAAAGTGCTAAAGTGGATAAACCAAACTAGGAAAAACAACATGATAATAACAAAAAAGCTGCCACCTTTTACTGGATAAACGACAGCTTCAAAGTACTTCAAAGTGTACTTCAAAGTACACTGTACTTTGAAGTAAAACCAAGATAACAATGCTTGCATGTAACCACCATGAGAGTGAAGTTGGTTAGGCCTGGTATGAGAGTGATTGCACTATCCCTGATTATGATAAAGAACTTAGTTTGTAAAAGCTAATTATGTCCAAGAGCTGATATCACAGAAGAAAAGTTGTTTTTAAATATAACGGAATAGTATGTAAACTCTGATAAATATAGCACATAAACATTTTTAAAGTACAGTTTAGCACCACCCACTCAGGCTGAAGTTATAAGGAATGTTTCAGACTGAACTGCTTTTTTGATTGAAGTACCATACAGTGCATTCAGTCAGAATGGAATTCATTTACATGTTCAGTTTTAAGAAGCCAGTTTAAATCTACAGCTTAAAGAGAGGCTGGAGCATGAGCTTTTCAATGAATTATGACTGTTTCTGATATCTAAATACAAAATTGATAAGTGGACCTCTGGGAAAATATAGTTATTTTTTTATTTATGAGGGGCTTATTTGTTTATTGACACACTGCTTTTCAAGTATTTTGAGGCAGATTCAGTCCATGAGTGATAGCCAAATCAAGTCAAATAAGTGGTTACTTTCATTTCAACCATCAAGATACAAAGCAACATTCCTTCAGATCCATGATGCAGCACAAAGATGAAAAACAGAAACAACACAAGACTACGCACATATAGGCAGGACTATCCAGAGTGCAAAAAAGAAAGTGAAAATAATAATATTGCACTACTCAGCATCCTGATTAATTCCAGATCTCATTCTGGTTCGATAAATCAAAGCATGGTCCAACAAACGCAAGTAGTAAACAACAATTTTATATACTGTCAGAAATATGAAGCACTATATCCACAACATGGCTTTGCAGACATACGTTCTAACAAATCAGTTACTTCATTCTGTCAATCAAATGATGGAAAAAGAGAAATTAATTTCAGTTATGGTCTGCATCGTCCAGTTCTTTATATCTTTTATTACAGATATGTAATCTGTTTCCAGATTAGTTTCCTAATCTGTCTGTCACGCTGCTGTCAGACAGGGATGCCCCTATAGGCTCCGAGTGTCAGTATGACAACACATCCTCCATCTTAGATCCAACCGGAATCGAGGCAGAGGAGAGATGCGGGCTCTGATTTTTTTCCCTTTCCCTCCAGTGTAAAACAAACAAGAGCAGGCTGGCACGAAAGCGCTCACAGCAGAGTGAGCCTTATCAGATCTAAAGCTCCGTCTGAGATCTAGCATTACTGCAGCCGGCAGCTCGCCCTCAAGAACACCCCGTACCTCACTATCAGCGCACACTACGATTTACAGGCCTGTAAGAGTTGAGAGGGGTGTCAGCAGCCACACTGGACCCACGAGACATTTGAGTAAAAAAACAGGCTTTGATTTTGAAAGAATACAAATGAATGCATGGAGGACTATGTTAACATGATCTTCTCCACGTCACGTGTGATGTAAAACAGTCCCAGAGCTGCAGGAGCATTACATTTTCTCCTCCCACCTCACTCTTTCCTTTCTCTCTGTCCTCTTCCCTTCTTTCTCTTTCTCTCACTCTCTCTCTTCCTTCTCTATTATTTTCCTCTACTTTCACTTTCTCTCTACTTTCTTTCTCTTATCTTTCTCCTCACTCTCCTCACCTTACTCTCTACCTCTCACTCTCTCTCTTCTTGTCTCTTTGTTTCTCTTTCCTTCGTTTTTTCTGTTCTTTCGCCTCTCTCCCTCCTCTTTCACCCTCTTCTATCCCTCTCTCCTTATCCTCTTCTTTCTTTCTTTTCTTTAATGTACCTGTTTTCTTCTTATTTTTCCCTACTCACTCTCTTCTTTTGCTCCCTTTCCTCTTTTTTCTTCTTTCGCTCTCATCATCGTTGCATTCCTCCGCAGATAGTTCACTTCTAAGTAACATAAACAATTCAGTGGAGCTCCAAAGCCAATCTTGAAGCGCAGAAACGCGAGCCAATGTGTGCAACAGATTCTTAATAACACAACATAAGACAACAACGGGACCAAATGTGGAAAGATAAACATGTAAAAAAAGAACACATATTTAAGACAGAAAGAAAGAGTGAGAGTTAAGAGGGAAATGTGTTTCACAGGAAAGCCTGCAGAGCTCCGTCTCTCTTGCTTTCTCTGATTCGCTGATTCGCCGCTCAGACTGCTGCTCCAGCCCACCCAAGAAGCAGCAGCAGCCCATGGGCATAAATCTGAGAGCCTGACTCACTGTGGATTTAAAACAATCTGCAGCTCTCTCTCCCTCTTTCTCTCTCTCTCTCTCTCTCTCTCTCTCTCTCTCTCACTTTTTCTCCCTCCCTCTCTTTTGCTCTCTCTCTCTATCTCTATCTCCCTCTGTCTCTCTCTCTCTCTCTTTCACTCCTCCTCTTTTCTTCCTGCTCTGACTCTCAAAAGCTCAGTAGGTAACGAAACAAAACTCTTACTCAGAGCTCGCCAACAATATTATTTGGCTGAGAATTAACTGCGTTTGCCTTTTAGTGACTGTGTGTGTTTGTGTGTGTGTGTGTGTGTGTGTGTGTGTATGCAATGAGACATTTCAGAGCCGCACATTAAGACATGGTTGAATAAACCTATTAGATACAGCTTGTGTGTATGTGTATGCATGTGTGTGTGTGTGTGTATTGCGTGTGGCCATCAGAGAGTTTTTATCTCTTCTAAGATAGAGTGAATGAGTGAAGGCCAATCTGAACATCAAGCCTCTCTACAAGGTCTAATTTGCTTTGCCGCGAATCACAATACTTCATCAAAATAACTTCTTCTGCATCAGCAAACAACCTCAATGGTAAATACTTGAAATCCTCGCATTGTTTCAGCCGGATCTGCTAATTGAGTGGCCACTCTGTTGTATCTAATTTGTCAAATGTTGAAAAATCCAGGCAAGGAGAAAGGAAACATCAAAGCCGTGTAATTACACTGATGACAGCACAAGACTTTGCCATCTCCGTGGCAACCCCAGCAAACAATAAACACCACCTCCTCTCTGTTCTTAGAGAGGTGGACATCCGTGAGTCATCCGCATACACACATACACACATACACACATCATACGGAGGTACACAAGAACACGGACCGAAACAAGCATTCCTTTAACTGTGTGCAGTTAAACTCAGAACTCTCAGAGACTCTCAGAGAGAGAGAGAGAGAGAGAGAGAGAGAGAGGAGAGAGAGAGAGAAGAGAGAGAGAGAGAGAGAGAGAGAAAGAAAGAGAGCGAGAGAGAGTGAGAGAGCGAGAAAGAAAGAGAGGCACATTTGACCAGGGAAGCCCAAACTTTTACCCATGACTGTATACTTGTGGACCGTTTCCACTTTTTTATTCATCATGAAATATTGCCACAATAAAAAGAACAGCTGGCATTTTCAAATTATATAAAAAACAAACTAGTCCTGACAACAATGACACAATGGAATATACAGTACATACAGACAGTCCTCAGACTCCCCATGCAAGTCCACTAAAACACATATGAACACATTCCAGTAATGAAACACACAGGGGATGTTGCTTTCTGCACAATGCACTAAGAGTTATAGAGTTAAAGAGCATTAACTGTTACGTGGGATTTGAATGTCAATCCAGACTGCAACTGTTTTGGAATTATACTGTCTCACACATTGTGTCAACAATTCATAATGAAAGGCCCAATACACAATTACTCCAAAGAATTACTCCAAACTAAACCTCAAAACATTAACACAAAAGCTAAGGACTCTTTTATAAAGTTATCCTTAGAGATAGTCAAAGTACGTTAACACAAGGTGCCCCCAGTATGTGTATGTTCTACTAGACAAAATCAGCAGGGCCTATAAAACCCCAGCGCTAGAACAAAATCATGTGTGCGGAATCCATAAACTATGGAAGGATTGGGGGTTGGGGGTTGGAGGTGGAGTTGATGTGGGCAGCGCTTTCATGCAGCAGAAAAAAGTTGCAATGAAATATGGTATAACATTTATGTTTCCTAACTAAAGGTATTAAATTGTACACCACTAAAATGACACCCAGATGCCTTGCCTGGTCCTGCATAGTGTCACCTCATCACAGTCTAAAAAGCACTGATCTTTTATAACAAAGAACTATTACTGTTCCCACTTCAAAGGTTTATGAAACGTTTTCAGCATTTACTGAAGCACATTCTGGGCTTCTAGTTAATGCTCCGTTCTGTTTAACTCAATTAGCCAGCTGTTCAGGGGGGCATGGCAATCAGAGCGGTTCCTCACTTTACCTCAGCCCCTCAAGAACAGATAGAGTTTCAGTTCTTCTGCCCTGAATTTCAGGCCCAGCAACAGGCCTTTCCAGAGTAAAGCCCAGGAATGAAGAGCTGAAAAAGGCTAGTCGTGTTAGCGTTAGCACCTGGATCTCATTAACTACAGTATTATTACTAATATCTACCACATGGGCCGTCCCGGAGCCACCTCTGATCAAAAAGACCGATCAGTGGAGGAGAAAGAGGAGGTGCAGCTGATAGTGAGCACATTAAGGAGCATAAAAATAGCATTTGATAGCTATTTGATACAGTAGATATGGAGGCATGTCTTATTTTTCACAGTAAACTCCATTTATCCACATATTACCAAGCGTTGTGTTGAGTTGCTCTGGTACTGGTGCAGCATCCTTTAACCATTTCCATTGTCTAGATGAGTCTGAAGTGATGATCCCGAGGCCAAACATCTAATGCCTTTGGCCTTTTGTGTCAAAACAACTACTTAGCAATACCGTTCAACCCCTCCCCCACTCAATAAGTCTTGTTGAGTAGAGCCGAGTCACTGACCCCACAATCACTGACCAAAACGTTACAAAGACACAGAGCACACCTTCTCCATCCTTTTTAATGAGGAAATTCTACACTTTCTACACCTGTGACTCTGCAATAATGAATCCAATTAAGCCACCATAAAGAGTACCGAGGAAGGGCATGCATAACTCAAACAGGTGCAGAGAAAGAAAGAAAGAAAGAAAGAAAGAAAAAGAAAGAAAGAAAGAAAGAAAGAAAGAAAGAAAGAAAAAGAAAGAAAGTCATAACTTTCACATATTTGGAGTTAAAATCTTGAGTCACCTCTGGCAGACTCTGCTTTCTGCTCTAACACTCCTGAGTAAAACTTGCCTACTCCTGCTCCCTGTGCACACACATGCCTCACATCCTTATTGCACAAGATCCGCACGGTGATTCAGAACCCCATGCCTACAGCATTCGAATCAAACAGGCTCGATTCGTTACTGTGCCTTTAAAACTGATGTATGTAAACGTTTTCAGTTTTGACTATCCCCCCAAAAACACTCCCCTAGAGACATTGGAAACCTTTCCGGATGTCTGGAACCTTTGGCAGGTTGCAGTGATACATTTGCTTTCCATAAGCCAGGAACAGCTCAATTTCGATGTCCCAACTGCGCTAAAGACTATCAGCAGTGACAACACTCTTTATCACTTCAATGTGTAACGGGTCGCCAGGGTGTTGAGCTGAATCGGCACACACAGGTAAAAGGCCCATGGTCATGACATCACAAAAAAGGTTCCACAACAATGTGCCCTTTAACAGGAGCCTTATATAAGCCGTTGATGAATTGTGTATGGCTGCCGTTCCGGAACGGAACAAAAGGCATTTATATCCCATGTAAAAGTTGGAGTTGCGTTTTGGAACTCTTGTCGGTAAAATAGCTTGTCTCCTTGTTTTGCCAGGGAGACGTTAAAATAAGACGGTGGTGAAATCACAGTGGCGTTTTCTGTTATAAACTCCCCTAAAATGAATCTGGATCCAATTTGAACAAAGATGCTTGAATGCAAAATGTTCTGTTGAACATTTGGCTTGTTGCAGAGACGCCTTGAGGCTAGGTGAGGTTTGAGCGGTCACGAGGTGGGTCAACACACACACACACAGACACACACACACACACTAAAGTCTGAGCATGAAGAGCACAGGCCACACATCATTAACACCGACACACACAAAGTTATTGTTTTTTTCTTTAATTACCATTTTTTTCTTACTTTCTGTCTTTCCGTCTCCCTCAATGCTTTTCTTATTATCATCCGTCTCTGTCTTTTTGTCTCTAACTTTGCAGCACTTTTAATCTTTCTTCCTGTCTGCGTTCTTTGTCTTTTCTGTCTGTCTGTCTTTTTTTCACATGTCTCCTCGTCTTTCTTATTGTTGTTGAGATCCCTTATTCTTTCTTATGGGATTTCTTTATTACCGTGTCTTTTATACAGTCTGTCTGTCTCTCTTTACCACTGTCTGCCTGTCAGATTTTGTGGTCATCACACTTTTGTGTATTTTGATTTTCTGTTTTTCTTTTCTCACATTTTCAGTTTGAGAGGTAATTAAACTTTGGGCGTGGTAGATTTTACCGATACCAGTCCTTATTGATACTGCTCTGTATAATTTGAATTCATATGAAAAGATGTAAGGAACAGTATTTTTTTTTACTTTCTGATGAGCTAAATTGTTTGTTTTAGTTTATCTTTTGTATAACAATGGAGCAATCTGTCCCTCACACTGATCCAGTCTAGAATCAACTATTTGAAAATGCCAACTATGTTACAATGCATTAATGCTGAAAACAGCAGTTTGTCCCACAGCTTATCCACATTTCAGTACTGACAGTCAAGAATCAGTACTAATACAGTACTAGTTCTCAACAGTCACTGTTTTTCTTTATGTACTTTCCCATAAGTGCCAAAAAATGTGGAAATGACTGTAGCACCATTGTGAAAGAGCTTGTTTTGCATAATACATAGAGCCCTTGCTGTTTGCAGTGTATTCTGTTTTTACTATCTGTCTGTCTGTGTCTGTCATTCTCGGTGTTTTTTTCTTACTGTCTGTCTGCCTTTCTTTCTTGTCCCCCCACTATTCACCTGTACTTCTTGCTCCGTCTGGGCCGGATTAATAAAGAGGCTTTAAAGTGCCTCACTGGTCATCCTGAGAATTAAACAAAGCCCTTCGTTGTCACCCGCCTGTCGTCTCTTTGAGAAGGTCATCATAAACGTTTTTACTGCTGGATAAAACTGACACAGCTGAATTTCTCAGCCGCTGGTGGGCGAGCGGCTTCCATCAATTAAAACCAAGCTGACACCGGGTTGCTACTGGCACCCAGCAAACATTCTTCATGCCCAAGCGTCCCGTAAACCCGACTCTGGTGCTACAAACAACCCGGCTCCATTCATCACCCGTCACTTAAGAATGGCTTGTCCTGAAGTGATAATTCCAAGTAGCTGAAGAATCGAATAAATAGTCCTGTAATCACACGCTTGTGTGAGAGCTTCTATTTCTGTCCGTCTCTCGCGCCTGCCAATGACAGTGTCATAACAAGCACTTTGCACAATGTATCACTTTTCGCTGGCGGAGAGCGGGATGGGTTTTGTCACTGCTGTACAACCTGTCCTTAAATGCTGCTGTCAGTCAAAGCTTTCACAAACAAAATAAATAGTTAAGACACAGCAGGAGAGGTCGATGCGCTCCGCTTTGAATGGCAGCACTTATAAAGGAGGCTAGAAAAAGCTCGGGAGTGAGAAAGGAGGGGTAAAACACTTGGTGGCACCAGTGAACCCATGACGGCTCTGTTCCATGATGTGATCTTCAGCTTCAGTGGAGAGAGAGCAGAGAGGAGAGCGAAAACAAAACAGGATGGATCAAAAAATATCATTAAGAAAAAGTAAACTATTCTTCCCCTTACTCTAAATGCAGTTAATCTCGCAAGACACGTTTGGTGTCAGAAGTTTGCTTCTTTACTTGTGCATTGGCTAGCTACCAAGCAATGGAAGCTTATGTAAACCATTTAGCATTGTGTAAACTGCAACTGTAACGCATTACACCTTGCTGAGGCATTCTCTCAAATAAACTGGGTTTTGTGCTTTCATCCATAATATTGCTTAGGCAATATTTGACATTTCCCCCCCAAAAGTCTTAGCAAATAATGGTATTTATATATGAGGGACACTCAACATATTCATTAAACATTTCAAAAAACAAATGACGTCACTTTTCCACACAGTCACCTTCTTTTGCAATGCAATTTTCCCAGCAGCTCATGACACTCTCAGACACGCCTAATTACTCCACCATCCTTCACCTTTTCCAGCGAAAATACAAAGGTGCGGAAATTTTTTTTTAAACGTCCCTCGCATTTAAATGTATTTACACTTAAAATCAACAAAACGTCATGTGACAGTGGTGCCCAAGCCTTTGTACACAACTGTAATAACGGTGGACAGTAATTTCCTCTTATTTTCCACTTTGTTTTAAAGAAAACCCTTTTATTCATAGACCAATGACAGCGCACCGTTCAGAGGACCCTACCCACTGTCCTGTCACAGTTTAGCAACCCCAACTAAGCCTTAACTGAGTTTTTTATTATTATTCTTAGAGATTCTGTACATGAGGTTTTTTAGTTTTTCAGAAGACACAATCTACACACTGATGTATGTCGTGTGGATACGAGCGTCTGCTAAATGCTGTAAATGTAAATGTAAACAAAGAGAGAGGAGACAGGAGGAGATGTGGATTAAACAGTTTTACCAATTAAAGCTAAAATATCTGCATTAATGTACGCGCCAACATTTCCCAGCTGCAGTCTCATGAATATACTTCTCAAAATCCAAAACCCAGATGTTATTTATCATACATTTAACTTTCTTTCAGGAACAAGACTTCTCTTCTACACAGATTTTAAGGCCTTTTGTCTTTTTGGCTTTAATCAGGAGTCAGTGTCTGTGTTCTTTCACTGTGTTTCCCTGCTGTATGTAGCCTTTAAACACAAAGCTACTGACAGTCTGTCTACTCCAATAGGCCTCCTGTCCATTTAGTAGCTTGTCAGATGTGACAGCAATAAGAAAAAAACAGTTGATCTGTAATGTCCTAATACTTTCTGATTGGTAACATTTTTTTAACAATTAGGAAAGTTTGTCTAGATTTAAGCTCTGTTTATCATAGAGTAATTACATCCTTACAAGCCATTTTATTCATTAAAAACTCAAATGTTAAGACTTTTTTCAAGCTGTCCAAATATCATTATTTGCAGGGCCCCTCTGGTTCAACACTGGCATAGACATACCTAACTTAGATTAGTACTAGAATGAGCCACACCCCAATATGCAAATCAGCTGACCCATGTTCCTGCCCCCTGCTGACAATGCCCTGCTGAGTTATTTTTCCCACCGAATGCTAGTTAAGGTTAGCTGGAAAAATCTGGCAATTTGCTGGAATATGCTTTTATTAGCCTGTTTAGACCAAAAAACTAAGTTACATACATGGTTTTGGTTTTACGGTAGTGTTAAGCTCATTTAGTGTGGGTTAGGTTTAAACACAAGAAGAGTTCAGATATTTGTGAGCTCAGATAATTAAGCAGAGACACTCAAGTAGAAATATAAACAGAGAACATTTACTCAAGTATTTACTCACCACCGGCAGAATGCACTTGCTAGCCACATTAGAATCCCCAGTGAGAAGAAGGAAGTAAAGAAGCAAACCTGTCTTGGCAGACTGACTTTATTCAGAATGAGCGGCAAATTGCGCAAATCTGATTTCTCACCTGACACTCGAATGAAATCTAGCAGAAGAAAGTTTATTTGAGCCGGTGTTATTTCTTCACATATATATATATATATATATATATATATCAGGCGACAGCGGCTGCTCGGTGAACAGGCTCCTTGTGCGATGGCCGCTCTGATTGCGGCTATGGTTCGTTACGTAGAGTAATCAGACAAGAAATCAGATTTAGAAAAACAAATGAGACGGCTGCTGAGCCGGGCCGGCCGTTTCAGAGGAACACGGTTTATTTAATCAGGCCATCGGAGGCTAATAGATGGCTCTCATTACAGTAGTTCTGCCACAGAGGAGCATTCACACTCCAGGGTCTAAAAACACACACAAAGCACACACACACACACACACACACACACACACACACATATATGCAATTACAAAGGTGTTCTAAGAGCAGATGTTCAACTTTTATGCATGCGCACACACACACACACACACACACACACAGTTTGACACATAAAGCCTTATATACACAGGGTCTGAGACACACATCCTTACACACCTGCAAAAATATACAAGGGAAATAGTGATCTTATGGCTTCCTTCATAATTACAGAGTAGAGGCAGCAACCCCCCCCACGAATCACCTGTGCGGCCCCTCCCTGCCACTTGTGCTCGACTGGCCCCTGAATTCCTGACAGACGGAGGAGACTCTCTGCTGCCAAACTACCAAGAGTAGCTCAGAACTAGGCGCTCCTGCAGTGGGGTGGTCTCATCATAAAAATACCTTCTCAAACACACAGGGCCCGGTGCAGTCCACTTTAAATAGGCCCAAAAACAGCTTCTCCCACACCATGCCACTTGGTCAAGCACAACATAAGTACCCTTCTGGTATTAATATTTTTTATTATTTTGCTAAACACAAATAGCACACGCAGTCTTGTGCAACCCCGAGACTAAAAGGTGTTTGAGATTATTCACTTAAAATTTATTCTTTCGGGGAGGGACAACAATGCATTTTTCTTGTGTTTTGTTTTTCCCTGAGGCCTACTTATGACATTTATGTGGTTTTATGTCCCATAATTCCTTTCTACATGACCATTTTCCAACTGCTCCTTTTCCCAGGCTGTTTTGGCTACTGTGGCTTTAAGTCACTTTTCTAACTGGCTGTCCTGTAATGTCTAGTTAAAACAGTCTTTCTAAAGTTATTGCGAATGTGTGAGGAGAAACGGCTGTAGGACAAAAAGGATGTATGTAAATATGTTGTTTTTTGTGAAATCCCCACAAAAAAACTGTCAGTTCAAAACAGGCTGAGCTTCGCATTTAGAAAATGGGAGGTGAATTGTGTTTTTTTGAAAGCTTTAACAATATTTATGTACTACATTAAAATAAATTGAACTAAAATTGTGGTTTCCCATAATAAAGGCCCTTAAAGGAGTTATATGACATATACAGCAATAATCTATCCACGGTCATTTTGAAGAAATTAGCTGCCTCAAAATTTAAACATATTTTAAAATATTTCCATCTGCTCTATCATAGAAGAATCACTTTTTGTTCCCTGTTGCTAGAACCTTTCCACTGTTGCTAGAACCTTTCCATTATGTGAACGTGAACTTTAAAAATGCTTCTCACACTCAGCTCACTTACAAAAATAGTTTAGACACTTGAAGAACCCATTGTTGTTTTTTTATGTGTGGGTGTCCGCTGGGTGTAGTTGTACTGTGTGGTTAAGGAAAGCTCTAAATATCAAACTTTCTTAGCTGGGTTTTGTAATGACTAGATTCCTACCCTACCATTTAAAAGCTTTCCATTCCGTAGTTTGGGTTGTAAAAAATCCAATGGGGAGTGTAATAGTAAATCGAGCTGAAAGGAATTCCATTATAACTAGAAAGTTACTTTTAAAATGTGTAATGAATAAAATTACAATTAGGGCTGGTCAAAAGTAAAAAAGTAATCAAAATCGACATACAGAACCTATAATCGATCCAATTTTTCCAAGTCGATTATTCCGATTATTTTCCCTTTAGAAACACTACCACGTGTGAAGTCATGTGACCCCGCTCCATTATGTTACGTTATTCTGCCGAGTTAAAATGATCAATTAATCGAGATTTTAGGCCAAATCGTCCAGCCCTAGTTACAATCTAATAAATGTGAGTAATATAATTATGGAATCAGATTTGTGCCAAATCTTCCCTAATTTCAAAGAAAATTCATTCAATATTCATTCTCACCTGTGAGTCTTTCAATTAGCTAGTTTTTCAGTTTCGCTGCTGGCTTTTCAATTTCGCTGCTGGCTTTTCAGTCACTCCGCCCCTTTTTACGCTTTCGCTGTTTGAGGATTCGTTTGCAGTTCTGGCACAAATCTCTCGTGTGGGCGGGAACTAGCGGCGAAATTGAAAGTCTCACAGGCGAGAATGAATATTGAATGAATTTTGTTTGATATTAGGGAAGTTTTGTTTGAACATTTTGGCACAAATCTGATTCCATATAAAATTAAAACCCATGTCCTGCTACAAAGTTTAGGTAGGGGGCACATTTCAAAGTAACATCCACATAAATGCAGGACTCGGGGTTTTCAAGCAGAACACTGCCCAGAGCATCACACTGCCTTGTTCTCATAGTTGAAGTAAAAAATGTGATTCATAAGACGAAGCCACCTTCTACCATTTCTTCACTGTCTACAGCATGGGCACTCCGACCAGTCCGCTGCTAGGCAGTACCACACACAGTAAACTGTAATGCAATGTGTGTTCTGACTCAATTCAGACATAGCAAGCATTAACAGTGTGTCTTTAAACCAGATGGGCTAACCTTCACCCCCCACTAACACTAATGAGCCTTGGGCGCCCATGACCTTGTCACAGTCTCACCAGTTGTCCTTCCTTGAACCACTTTTGGTAGAGTAGGTACTAAAAGCTACAAACCAGAGACACCTCACACGACCTTCTGTTTCAAAGACACTCTGGTCCAGTCATCTAGACATCCCAATTTGGCCCTTGTCAAAGTCACTCAGATCTTTTTACGCTTTTTCCTGTTGCCAACACATCAGTCTCAAGAACAGACTTACTGTCTAAAGCATCGGCAGGTATCACTGGAACCAGATAATCAATTTCCTTCACTTCACTTACCAGAGGTTTTAATGCGGCTGATAGAAGTGTAGCACCAGGATGCAACATATATAAATATATACACCATATGGCGAGTATATTAGGAGTGTTAGTCATTACTGGCTTGAGGGGAGAGATGCAATTGATGATGCTATATTGAATCTGTTTATTCGCAATCACTTGAGGAATTTATGCTGTTCCACAAAGCAGTGAAGAGAAGCCGCGTTTTAACTGCTTGAGGTCCGGATCACAGTGGAACGTGAATATCTGGTTTGACAATAGTTTGTCGCTCTTTGTGACAAGCCCTTTGTCCCTGCTCTTGTAAACTCGTAGCTGATCTAAGAGATGTAAACAACTCGGAGAAAAAAGGGGACATTCCATTAAAGTTAGGACTTCACTATGTGTGTGTGTGTGTGTGTGTGTGTGTGTGTGTGTGTGTGTGTGTGTGTGTGTGCGTGTGTGTGTGCGTTTTTATGCCTGTGGGTCTGAAATGCTGGCTCTGTTGTTCGCAATGTGTTTGTCTCTCAGGCTCCTCCTTCGCCCAGATTGTTGCTGGATGTGTTAACTAGCATTCCGTCAGCCTTTAAAAATAAACGGGGAATACTGTGGATAAGAGGCCACACTAACATTCAGTACATTAGTGCATGAGCATTAAGAAGCACTTAATGGGCAGATCCATCACTAAAGTTCAAACTCAAAGCTTTTTACTGTGTTGAAATAGCCTAGTGCAAAAAAAAAGTATTTATACAAATTTCCTCTCATCTTCCTCTTTCCTCCTCATAATTCAGAGGTGGAATAAATAATCTACTAGAGGTGCAGAGGTTAAGACATTTATGCTGGAAAAGCCTTAAGAGATCATAACAAACCAGCTGGAATCATTACACGGGTCACTGAAAGACATTTATCACTGTAGCTCCTGTTGTTCCGGGAGTCCCTTCCCTGCACCGCTCTTTTAGGAATGACATGGGAAAATAGGAATAAAAACAAAAATAAGCAGTAAGGTGGTGAGAATATTTGCACCTACGCATCATTCCAGAGTTTTTCCAACCCCCTACAGGGTACAACCAGGCGTGGGCAGCAAATAGTTACATGCATTTAAGTAAAACTTTGGATGTACTTCTTTGAGCCTTCGCAATCGGTGCTACTTTGTACATAAATCTTTAGTCTTTTCTGTCCGTTTGTTTGTTTGTTTTACATTTTCTGAAAAAGTGATAATGTATGGACCAATAGAAATGCTCTAAAATGACAAGGAAATGTTTTTTTTTTACTTCCAACATAAGCTGTTTTCTTGCTTTCCCAAATAAATCCCATTTTAGAGATGCAAGGGTTTGTTTTCCAATGTCGTTATTCATGTGCCAATGAGAGGAACAGAAGAACATAATTAACTTTTCAGGCATTCATATTCAGTTACCAGTTCTCTTTATGGTGGTCTGCTCTAGTCGTTCAGGACCCGGACCCCTTTTACTGCCGCTAACACCTTCCTGCACTGTTTTTAATCAACTAACACTTTTTCGCTCTTCAAAATAAAGGCTCCTGAAGTTTCTCGACTGGGATGTTCAGCTTTAAGACACTTTCATTGAGAAAAACCTTTTGAAGGTTCTATCCAATTTTTTTAAAAAGTTCATGAAACCAAAAAAATCTCATTCATGAAACCAAAACACCCTTGTTTTAACCCGAGAGAGGATCTGGTGGCCATGGTAGTCATGGTAGTAATCTTGAATAACCTTTCAAGAGAAGAATAAAACATTTTTATTTGAAAGTTAAAGCAAAATGCACCCCCACCTCCCCAAATAAAATCATTTTTGAGTATTTATATTGGTCCATTACTCATGAAACTGAAACTGCCACCTGATGGTGTGGTCAGCTTGTGACTTCAAATGATGGAAACCAAACAAAACACAAAAAACAACACAAATACACACAATGGAAACACAGTTTGGGACATTCTGCCCTCTTATGGGTGTACCCTGCTCCAACCACCACTACACACTGCCATTTGAGCCCTCAGCAGACCTCCAGAGCTTCATACCTGTGCAGGTCCTGCTTTGTGTCTCAAAGTCCTGGTGTCAGTGCTCTCAACCCAGCCCGGCCAGTCTGAGCGCAGGGTTCCACAGAAGTTGTGCAATGTGGATCTGATGCAGAGGAACCTGCTCACCTGGCTGAGGCTCTGCAACGTCGTCCTGCCCCAGACTGACAGGCTTAACTAGGGTGAGATTTACAGCCCGACCACGGGCAGAAACAAAGCAAAACAACACCTCGGAACAGACACAACACTCTCAGAGTAACACAGACACTCCGGGACCCTCTCGCACGACCACCGCTCTGCTGGAGCTGGGGACTCGACCTCTGCATGTGGAATAATTACAGTGTGTTGCCTTTGCTACCAGACGTAGAAAGAGGACAACAGCCATGACCAGTAAATACACACACACACATACACACACACGCACGCACGGAGCAGAATCAAAGGGTGGAAAGTCTCGGTGCGTAAAGTGTGATCAACCTCTGTCTTCAATTAAGGCTGTCAAGTTGCCAAAGAGAAAAGAGAAGAGTAGAGAGAGAGGGAAAGCTCTCCGAGCACAAAGACGACAAGGAGTGAAAGAAGAGAGAGCGAAAGAAGGAGGGAAAACAAACAACGACCTGGTGTGTAAAGTTTCCCGAGAGACAAACACGCACTCACCCACTCTCTCTCACTCCTTCTCAGTGTTGTCTCTATGTCTCTCTCTCTCTCTCTCTCTCTCTGGCCGGACACCTCTCCCAGCTCGGCCCGAGAGAAGAGGAAGCGAGCTCTTCTCCTTCACTCCGGTTCCTTTGGCTGCAGAGGAGCAGCAGCAGCAGCAGAGCAGCTCGTCTCTCTCTCTCTTTCCTCTCCCTCCCTCCTCCCTCTTTCCTCCCTCCCTCTTTCCACATGTCTCTCTGTTAGAAATAATTACGCTGCTTGGGTCACGTGACCCCATACCCTTCAAATATATACAGCACACTTTTTTCTTTCTTTCTTTTTTTTGTCTTTGCAAGACACAAAAAGCCTCGAGGGAAGAGAAATTGGTGGGGGGGGGGGGGTAAAGTTTCTGTTTTTGATTCCCCCTCTCTCGTTTTCTTCACCTCGTTCTCCCTTTTTCTCTCTCTTGGAGAAACTGACAAACACTGAACAATGCAGTGATTTTTTTTGTAACGTGGCAATAAGGAACTCATTTAGAAGTGCTGGAAAACAGACTGACCACCCCACAAACATACACACACACACAATTCACAGAGTCCCACCAAAGCACACCAGCAGCAGGAGCCTATACAGGAAACCAGGACCATATAGTGTGCCTGGTTTGGTGTGTGCTGGACAAAAAATGAAAACATACCGGGGAGAAGATTTATCATAATAAAACACTGGTGTCATAGCGTGGATACAGCTGTCCCTGTGGTGGCTAGTGGTTAGTACTTTGCATTGTGACTGCAGCAATTCCAGTTGGGGTGGCTGGTGGTCTGGTAGTTAGGGAGTTGCTCCTGCGCTCAGTGGGTTATGGGTTTGAATCCCAGGCCTACTAGAGGCACCACTGGTGTTCCCTTGAGTAAGATACTCTCCCTGGGCGCTGTGTCAGTGCCTGGCCACTGTTTCGCTAGGTGAATTGGTTAAATGCAGAGAAAGAATTTCACATTGTTCACACACTGTGCTGTGCTGGGGTGTGTTCACGCATCACTCTAAGGGGCTCCAGTACTTTACTTTACTTTAAAGGGCTCGTATCATGAAAAATGTAAACCCTGTACCGTCCACTCCACAGTCCATGCAGTCCATATATGCCTAGTTAGTCTACTACAATTTAGCCCTGCTCTGCTCAACTGAATGAGACAGAAGTCCAATCTAAACTAAAGTCATTTACATATCAATATTTTAAGGGCAAAGAAACTTAAAAGGCCAAAACTTGAAAAATGGTCATGTAAAATTGAATGATGACCATTTTGGTTTATGAAACTATACAAACAAACGTAAGTGGAAAATAGGAAAAGCCAGAAAAATGGAGATGACCTCTTATATATATACATATAAATATATATATATATATATATTTTTTTTTTTTTTTAATGGAGATGACCTCTTATATTTTCCCAATATGTTAAAATCAGCAAACAAATCGGAAATGTGCCTCTGTGATGGAATTATTCGTATTTTGCACACTTAATGTCTCTGCTGCTAAAATACAGTATATGATAATACTGTATTCACCCACACTAGTGTCATTACAGCTCCTACTGACTACACTGTGTGTTATCATGCATTCGTTACCATGCATGTCATGTATTTTTGCACTCTCTCCTTAATCCTGTCCTGCACTTACGTATATAGTTTTGTGGTGTTTTTGTGTTGCTCCAAGGCCTTAGAGGAACATTGCTTCATTTTACTGTGTACTGTCTACATGACTGAAATGACTAAACACCTAATGGACTTGACCTGACTTATTTTTTTTTACAAAGAATATCAACAACTTGTAATTTCATCCACCCTTGGCTGGACTTCCAAAGATGCACAATTGGCTTCCTTACTCTTGAGGACTCTCTCAGAACGATGCTAGCCAACACTGGTACCTGTTAGCTATTAGTGTTCTCCTCTAAGCATGTTGAGCAGTCCAGTGATGACTGAAAAGATGTGGTGGCGCTTCACGTAACTCGGAAGGAGCACATGCTAGCCACCGCCCTCCTAGTCATTTAACCAGATGGATTTGCTTATGGCAGCTGTTTGGCTGATAAAAGATTTCAACTGTGCAGCTATATTACTTCATGTTCATGTTTTTACAGTATTTGCATTACACAGCCAGTGCTGGTAAGAAAAGTTCAACTTTACATCAGACCATTTAGACAGTTTATACCCTAGCATTCTCACTTAACTCTGAAATCACATTGTACATTAACTATTGATGCTCATCATTAGACCAAAGTTAATACTAAAAGGGACATTCCGGCCTAAAACTAGTTTAATTTATTTGCCTTGTTATGAAGTATTCTGTACCGCAGCATTGCATCCCTCTGCCTCGTTGATTTGACAGAATTTATGGTTTCCTCTCATCACAATACCCAACTTTAATTACGTAAATACATCACAACCATTGGGATCCCTGTAGTGCTCAGCCAGTACTGACTGCTAGCTTTGCCTTGATCTATCAGCTAATAAATATTTAGGAATGTGCAGTGCAGTACTGGCCAAAGGGCCAATAGAGAGACCTAAAAGTTGTTTCACTGGAATATTCGGCAAATCAGATCATACGAAATACTGTGATTTTGTCTTTATTCAGTACATAATGGACATAAAAGACACTTTATTCTTTTTTCAGGAAGGGAGAGGAGCCAAAATGAGGTATCTTGATGGCCCAGTATGTACCTTGCCAACTCTTGCTTTTAGTTTGTTATCATCTTCATCTAGTCCCTTCTCTCATTTGAGTCATACATTCTCTCCACTGTTATGATCATTTGAGGACAGTCACCACAGATATAAGGTTACAACAAGATTCGATTCCTAGCAGAAACTTCAGCTATCTGATTTCCTTCTGGATTTGCCAGTTAGCAAAAACCCCACTGACTCCAAAAATCCCCAAAAGAAGTTCTTCAAACATTTCTGCCACCTTCCAGCTGAGCTTTTGTAATATACAGTCTCTAAACTGGAAAATGCCATTATAGAGACTATCGTGGCACAGTTGTAGAATGCAAGTAGGCATGTTTGCTAAACTGATGAGCCACTTACCTTGAACCTTCTGTGCATATTTTCCAGTTTATCAGTCCCACTGACCATACGGGTGCACATTATAGTGCGCCTTTACTGTAGTCCACTTGTTTTTCTGCATTATGTTTATCCCCCCTTACTGCATTCATCTGTGGTAAGGACCCCACAGCAGTGAGTAGGTATTATTTGGGTAGTGGATCATTCTTAACCATGGCACTGATATTGTGTGTGTGTATGTGTGTGTGTGTGTGTGTGTCTGTACAGGTGAGATTATTTTGCATAGTCTTAATGAATGAATTACAATGGCTTTTAATCCCCCAGTAAAGACACTCTGCAGGTCTGTAAGGCTTCAGATTTTAGTGTAGATTTAGAAATGAAAAGTTGACAGTACAGGAAGTCCCCTCAGAGGTGGTAGAGAGGGTGTGCCTGTGTATGCCACTTTCTGTATGAGCTCATATGGGTTAGATCTGAACTGGGTGCAGATTGTGCTAGATCTTACTTGCAACGGGAGAGCACCCTACGATGGGCTGTTTGTGGTTCTGGGTGTGTGCCCTCGGCTGTTCCTGCACCCGAAGATCTGAAACACTCCAAACCCTCATTACAGTGACACACCTCAACTAGTTCTCCTTTCACTGTGCCACCTCTTAGCATAGGAGGGGGCACAACGGTTTCTTTGGGCATGCCTCTTGGTTCCAGTCTGGGCCTCATTCTGAAATGAACAGCTTTCATAATGGGTTCCAATCAGGTCCTCATTCTGAGATGAACAGATTTCAGGATCTTTCAAGATTCAGTACAAGTAGCAAATGCTTAAAAAAATTTGTTTGGTTTAGTTTTGCACTGGACCTGCAAATCTAAAGCTAACAAAGTAATGAAACCTTTGAGCCACCAAAGGAAATTGCATGACTAAATCATATACTTTAAGTCTTATTGAGGTGTTGCCTCAAACGGACTTGTTTATGTGGTTTCTAACTGTCTTTGACATACTGGTCCTATTAAAAAACAGACAGAGGTACGTCACATAGCTAAAAACAGTAGCTGCAGCCATCTCGAAGCCTGAATCTTGTTGCTTTGTCCAGTTTTTGTAGAAGACACATGTCATACAGTGCCTAAAACCACAAAAGCAAGTAGAGCTGTAGCTAAGGCAGGGTGGGCATTTCACTCCCTCATTTCGTGCCCCTCCCAGGCGAGCAGGAAAATCATTGAGAGTTATATATTTTATTCTTCCTCATACCGTTTCCTTTCACCCACTCACCAAACAAAGATTTTTTGATGGGCTCTCTTAATCTACAATCCTTTCCTTGCTTTTTGGCTAGTATAGGGCATTTGTAATTAACAGTTTTATTAGCAGCTAATTAGCCTAATACAACATTTCAGTGTGCTCTACCAACATAGTGTTCCATTCCCTCTGAATATTTTCTTCATTTGATTTATTTCACAGTTAATACGCGTAATACGCGTTAATACACAAACAGTTGTGCTAGTTGCGCTAAAGTTGTCAGTTTTGCAGATATGCAAGATAGGCAAAAACCTTCACCCAAATGAAATGACTATTCCAAGTACTGCAGCAATGTTGACTAAAAGTACGCATAGTATTGGTGGTAAATGACAAGACAAAATAAACTTTAATTTAAAGCAACATTTCTCATGCATTAAGCTTCTAAACCTGAACTTGAGAGAACAATAACCAACTAGACTATACGTCCAATTAAATAGCAACAGTCTGGCGGCTGCAACTTTATGCAACAGCACCACGGTATGAACATGAACACTATTCAGTACATCTTGGTCCATATACCCTATATAGCTAAACATACATGGACACTCATCCATCACAGCTATATCTATTACACTCAGCTCGGTTGGACATCACATTCCAAAAGCAGAGACATTAATATCAAAAAGGCCCTCCTTGCAGCCTTTACTTTCCTGAGAAGGTTTTCCATATGTCTGTGGGAATTTGTGCCCACTCAGTCAAAAGAGCATTTATAAGGCCAGGCAGTGATGTTGGACGAGAAGGCCTGGCTCGCATTCAATGTTCCAATTCATCCCAAAGGTGATCAAATTGGTTGAGGCTCTGCGCAGGCGGCTGTAGTTCCTCCATCCCAAACTCATCAAATTGTATCTTTATGGACCTCGCTTTACTTCACTGCAACATTTCAGATACTGATCACAGATGTGTGTGTAGTTGCTCAGTCACATTTCATATGGCTCTTTATGCACACTTTTAGTGCTAATGTTGCTTCCAGAGCCAGTTTGGAGCTCTGTAGTGAAGTATAGTCAACTACACTCTCGGCAGAATCGCTCCACTACCTGTTTGTGGCTAACTCTTCAGTATGACCCATTGTACTGTCTAGCTTTGTCTGTGGTGACTGTGGCTATGTACCTGATACACTGACCTCAAGAATTGAGGTGAAGAACAATTTAAGCCCTCAACGTATCAATTAAACATTCAAATGGCTCTTTGAGCTGCCATGGTTTTATATACAACTTACCTTCCCTAAGGTTTACATTTAAGTTGCTGTATAGAGACACAATCATATTTTGCAGCACAGAACCATTTCTTGATCGTTCTTTAAAGAACCTGCATAAAACTGTCCGCCCTGAAACCCTGAGCTCTATATAAAACTTTTCTTAAGTGAGGTCCCTTAATTGTAGCATAAGTAGAGACAGAACCAATAACATATCACTTCTACATTTCTTCATAATTCAAAAATGAAGTGGTGAATAAAGTAATCCATTAGTTTAATAGGAAAAAGGTTAATTCTTGAAAACTGAAAGTTTACTGAAGGTTGTTACATTTCTCACATGGTTTGACATTGGAGACCCATTTTGGGCAAGTTTAAATACATTAATGTCTTCATCAGAATCATATTTTGCCACCCAGAAGCATATCTTGATTGTTCTTTAAAGAACCTTCTTTAAAGCAAAGCTTTTCTCCCCATCGCCAAAAAGGATGTCATTACATGAAACTGATTGTAAGTTGCTGTATTTGTACCATAATTATAGAAAGAACTGATCTGATACCAGTTACATTTCTTCATAATTCAATGGCTGAGCTGAAGAAAGTCGGTGTCTGAGTGGTATGAAGATTTATTGAAGAGAACCGTATAGACTCAAGACTTCTTTACGTTGGTTGAGATAGGAGATATCGATATCTACAACACTAGTACAGCCATTTCATTTCTAACAGCAGTATTGTATTGACTTGTGGTGAATCTGAAAGAGACGTTTTCTGTTGGTACTATTTTGTCTTGTAACATTCTCTCAGAACTATGGTAACAATGGAGCAAGGGTTCAGGCATCAGGCATTGCATTCATTACTGATTGATGTAATAACTTTCTGCAAGTTATTTCACATCAGATTGCTCTGAATGACTGTGGCCATTTAATTAAACATACTTTAAAAAAGGGTGGAAATTCGCTTTACGTCAAACAAAATTAAGTGAAAAATATCTTATTTTTTGCGATTATGACTAATCTAACCAAATCATAATTGTAACACATTCCATTTTGATTCAAAAGATTCAAAAACATCTCTCTGTATTTTCCATAATGACCCAGTTATTGTGAATTGAATGCACTGGAAGCAACAGGGCAACCACAGCCCCGCTGGCATCAGGTCTCAGAACATAGTCAACAGGAAGTGGTCGACGTAGCCATACTTCACAGCAAATACACTATTTTCAACACAACGCTGATGGGAGGGCCCCTTAAAGCGCTTTATTCTTTGAACATTTACTAATGTAACAATTTTAGCTTTTCAACTGCATCCTCTGCTTAGAAATAACAAAAATGTAACAACATTTTTAGTGACACTGATGTGTGTCATGGCCTTTACTACTATCCAAATTACCTCACTGTATATCTTTTACATTATTATGTATATATAATGGCCTTACGTGTATGAGCAAGTGTCTACATTGTGGGCGCGAGCATGAGTGTGTGTGTGTGTGTGTGTGTGTGTGAGTGAGTGTCAGTAGCAGCAGAGCAGTAGAAAGGTCAGGGGTTAGCAGTGTTTGTGTTTCGGAGTCAGTGGAGTGTGCTGGAGGCTGAGATTTATGATCCATGTGTCTGGGAGACTGCAGAGTGCAGGATAATGAAGACAGATCAGACTGCTATCTCTAAGCACCCCCCACTCCACCTCAAACCTCAGCGCAGAATGGATTCTCTCTGTCTGGGTGTTCACTAGAGCTGCCTGTGATTACACTGCTGTACGTACCGCAGTTATGGTTGTCATAATTGATCAGTTAGCTCAGCTATTCATTTAAAAATATCAATTAAAATGTACCACCACCTTAATGACACTGTAATGAGTCTTTCAACAAGAAACCGAGCTTGACTTCCACATATTTATGTGCATGTTTTTCCACTGTTTTTTCTTTTTAAAAAATATTACCCTGGGGCCTCACCATGCATGTTTCAGTGTTTTCTTTTCTCACAGCACACCTTATCAATAATCTAGCATAGTGCTAGCTTTTGTAACAACAGAGAAATAGTTCAAAGACAATATTTGCATGTTCCGATCACCAACAACATTAAATCCACTGACAGGTGAAGTGAAAAACACTGACTATCTGGTTACAATAGCACGTGTCAAGGGGTGGGATGTATTAGGCAGCAAGTTTACAGTCGGTTCTTGGAGTCGGAGTTGATCTGTTGGATGCAGGAAGGGTCTGTGAAGCTTTATCAAGGGCCAGATTGAGATGACTGTGTCAGAGCATCTTCAAAACAGCAGCGATTGCGGGGTATTACCTGTATGCGGAGGTTATAACCAAAAGAGGTGCTAGTACAACTGCAGAACTGCTAACACGGTTATGAGCACCAAAGGCTAACTGAAGTGCTTGTGAAGCGAAGACTAGGCCATGTGGTCTGATTCCACAGAAGAGCTAGAGTACTTTAGTACAAATTGCTAAACCTGTTATTGCTGGCTGTGGTAGAAAGAGGTCAGAAGCATGGAAACAAGTGGTCCAGTATAATCAATCACATTTTCTTTAACATGTGTATGGTCAAATGTGTGTGCCTTGCTTACCTGAGCAAGCTGGGGGAGGCAGTGTGAACATATGGACAATGATCTTACCTACCTAAACATTGTTGCAGACCAAGCACAGCCCTCCATGGCAATAGTGTTCACTAGGGATGTAACGTTACACAAAAGTCATGGTTCGGTACATACCTCGGCTTTGGGGTCACGGTTCGGTACGGTTCACGATACAGCAAAGTCAAGCAAAAAAAAGTTCTAAAGAATGAGGCTTGGTTTGTTTTTGTTTATTTTAAATAAGCAGTTGTGTATTAACTAGTAAACACACACTCTTGCTTATATGTTCACGTATGTGTTAGTGTTACGCCAGTAGGTGGCACTACTGCACCACACTATGACCCAGGTTTATGATTTACTAGCGCTTTTTGGTCCCTCTGTGATTCCGTATTACTTCACTCACATCGTCTCCGTCGTACCGTG
>JBBPDB010000134.1:3681273-3699622 GCA_037974465.1 Brachypetersius altus
CCTTTCATCCACCCATCCATCCCTCCAGCCCACTGCTACACTGCTCCGTTTAATTCCGCCTGTGTATCTCGCGCCGTGTCTCCCTGCTGGCTCACGTGGACGCGCCCGCTCAGCCGCGTGCGGCGCGTGATCCCCGGGCAAACACACACACACACACACACACACACACACACAGTGCGTGTCTTTCACGGATTCTTGTGTTGGAAGCTGCAGAGAGGGAAAGAGGGAGCTTGGTCAGTGGGTCAGAGTTTCTGAGAGAAGAAGCCCTGTCACGTTTCCCCGCCTCATGCAGTCTCCTCATATCCAGAGGGGGCTGTTTGTGTTTGCAAGGACTTTAAAGTATAAACACATGCCCCTATGACAGATGTCCTAACATGCCACATAGAGATTGCACACACGCGCACACACACACATATATATATATATGTGTATGTGTATATATATGTGTGCAAATGTATGGGTATGTATATGGGTATAAATGTTTATTACATTCCTTGAGTCCTCTATTTAACCCATTCACCCGAGTGAAGCAATGGGCTGCCAACAATGGCCCTAGGGAGCAGTGCGTGGGAACAGTACAGGAAATGGTACCTTAGTGGTGCCACTGGCAGTCCTGGGATTCAAACCCATGACTTTCTGACTGCAGGGGCAACACAATAACTACCAGATCACTATATGCTTTGCTCACTGTAGCCCATTTGCCCCCCTTTACCCCAGATGGTCCATCTAAGGGTAGTGTGTGGGGGCGCCACTATAAGTGTATGAGGGTTGGAGGTGTTGGATTTTTGGTCACCTCTGGGTCTGAGAATGGTCTGTCTACACCTACATGATATTGCATAGAAAGCAGACTGTTGTCTTGTTCACCCTTCCAGTCTTGTGTGTTTACAGGGTGCAAAAGTGTTATTTGGCTTGTTTATCCCCAACTGTGCTCTCTTGCAACAAACATGGCCGTTGTGTATTTCACTGGCACACATTTTTCTAAAGGGCTTGACCGGATGCTTCAGAAAGTTCACTGAGGCTTTGGCCTACTTGGTGAAGCGATTTTCTGCTTTGTTAGCCGATGCCAACATCCTCACGTTGATGAAACATGCATCACTTAAGCAGTTCTGTCTCCAGCTGAGTTTTTTCTCACATGTTTGGAAGTAGGGACTATAGGAAAAGCAGCATGACTCGCATCCCACACCTCTCAGAAAAAGCGAAACGCGTTGGTATCGTAGTTTTTCCGCATGACACAGAGACAAAGAGAGGTAAAGGAAGGGTGAAGGGAGAAGAAGGCGGGAGAGGAGCTTGAGCGAGTGTGTGAGAGGGGGAATTACTGCAGAGCGCTCACGTTCCTGTGCCTGCCTCTACTCACTGGCAGATTAGAGTTTGCACGGGTAGGCTAAGCTCATGATGAGCTACCAGGGACCTGCTGATTCCTCATTTAACTCAAGCGTTTCCGCTGACCCCAATTTGGACCAAGTTGAGCAAGTGAGTTCACGTAGCCTGCAAAGATCAAGCTTGCGGGTCAAGCACATTCAGTATAAATGCAGTCTTTGACATGATAATAAGGCTGAATTATTCCAGATATGGAACACCATCAATACTTCAGCGTTCTTTGTGCAAAATTACACCAAATAAATAGATATTTGGAGCAAAACCGAGTTTCGGTTCCATAAAGCAGGTGTTCCCGATCTCAATCCTGGAGACCCCATGCTCTGCATGCCTGACCCAGACCCCAAGGAGCTTCATAATGAGTTACTGAACTGATCCAGGTGGGCCAGATGAGACAAAGCATAAATATGTACAAAAACGTGAGGGTCAGTGGGACTGAGATCGGAACCTCCTGCCCTAATTCAGTGATTCTCAAAGTCTTCAGGGACCCCAGAAGGTCTTGATGTTTGTTCTACTGATTTGTGTTGCAAATCAGTTTGGAGCAAAAATGTTTACCATCTGGAGGTCCCTGAGAACCACTGCCCTAAAACCTTTCTACAGGTGGTTTTACAAATAAGCAATTTTGTGGTAGGAACCTTTGAAGATGTGTGAAAAGTGTTTAGGAAGTTTCTACATAATGAATAAGTTCTGTGTCAAGTTTTTTCTAGAATTATTCAGTGCTGTGCAAAGGTTTTATGCTCCTGTGCAAACTGTTTAAAGCCATTTGTCCTGAGCAGTGAGGGACTGTATATTGCTAGCAAATGTATAATGTATAATGCAAACAAACAAGAAAGCATCAAATAATACCCGATTTGTATTGTTTGTAAAAATACTTGAGGTTTTCTGAGCTGGTTGAAAGAACACAGGTTCAGTTTTAGATTTCACTTCTTTCCCTCCTGCCTCTTCATGGATTTGGGAAACTCTAGAATTAGTGAATAAGCAGAACCAGGTATTTGAGGTGTTTGATCATCAATACAATGTAACACTGGACCCCAACGAAGAGAGGTCTGAAAATGGTTTATCGAGCGCGTAGATATCCGTAAAATCACTATTTACTGTGTTAATAGTACTGAAGACATCCTAATATTATCTCTTAAAAAAGATTTTAAATATAGCAATATATTTTATATATTGGAAAAATAGCAATGCAATGGAAGAATCACTTTTGATTCCCACAGAAACCATGTTTGACAGACGTTTATGAGTGTTTAAAAGCTTTTAAAAGGTTCTTTACACTCTAATTCTCATTTATCAAAATTATTCTAAAAAAATCATCCACTTGTTTAACCAAGAGAACCCTTTTCAGCATCTTTATTTTTAAAAACGAAGAAACAATCAGGCTTTGAAAGGTGTTCCTTTATCTGTAGTAGGATGTTTTTCCTTCATAAACACCCTGGACTGGATTCCTTCATCAGCAGCAGGATGTTTATCCATGAGTTCATATTTCCGTGAAATGCTGGGCGCTCACATGTACGTCCAGGTGTACGCGTGCTTCCGTGTGTGGTTTGGGTGGGGTTACTGAGCTGGGTAGGGCTGACCGGTTAGTGGCAATCCCAGGTAAGGCTCACAGTCACACGCCTCTAAGGTCAAACATGCCGGTGTGTCAGTAATAAATCCACCACACACGTGCTGCCTGAGGGATTATAAAAACACTTGAGCCAAACAAATGCCATGTGCATGAGGAAACTCCATTGCTGGGAGGGTGGGGGAGGGTGCTGGTGAACAGAGCCACTGGTGCAAGCGTGCAATTGTTTATATTTTCCCTCCCTCGCACAGAGGAGTTTCTATGCGACGTGGAGCCTTTTAGAAACCTTTTCCTGTTATTTACCTGGAAGCCAGGAGGATGTACTTCAAGGAATAACATACTGCCTAATCACGGTTAAGGCCACGGGCCAGAACGCACTACAGGCTTTTTGTTTATCTCTACTTGCGGACATGTGCACTTGGACAGCCCATGTGTTCACATGCCGCTTTCCAAGGAGTGTCCACATGTTAGAGCCTTGTGTTCCGTCGAAACCAATTCAAACACTTTGAAAACAGGAAACGTGAAAGACTTTTTCTCAAAAGCCACGCATAAGAAAACACATGTAGTAGAATCCGACTACCCATGTTTTATCATTAACCAGCATTTTACTCAGTTGAGAATACATTACTTACACAAATCTGTAAATAAATCACTACACAAGACTAACAGAGACATATTTTCTCCCTTTTTCCACTGAAGTATACATTGATCCTAACTATCAAGCCATTATCGCTTGCAGTAAGAGGGATTTGATCGAAAACCGCTGATATCTCGTAGCCTTGTTCACAGTCACTCTAATCCTCTGGTGCTTAACACTCATTGCTCAACCTCTAAACCTCTAAAGTTGGGTGTTGCAGGTTCTGTGGGACACGAGGTCATCACTGCATTAGGCTGTATGGGCCATGCATGTCAGTTTTCACAAATAAACAACTTCTAATGTAATTAGCCCGTTTAAAGCGTCATCTTTTGCATATGTAGAAATGGGCTACTCCAAACAGCAGCTGCCTTGGAAGATTCCCTGGGGTGTTCAACAGAACAGCTCCTTTAAAAGGGAATGCTGATCTAGCATAATATAACCATTTAGATGTAACACAGTAATTTAGAGTTGTTTGATGAGAAGTTGTGCATCGTGGGGTTTTTTTTTTGAGTGGTGGATATAGCTATCCTTTTATTCAGTTCAGCAAATGAACGCTTTTTGATGGTATAAATGATCATATTCCTGTAAACATCAGCTGAAACTGGAATTAATAAGCGTTTCTTTACTGTCCCTGTCCTTGAAGCTGCAGTGCACTGGAATTAACTGTGAGAGGGCACTTCTTAAAAAGGCTAGTAAGCACCAGTCCATATTAGAACAAATAAGTTTGCACCATATTAGTCATGCGGAAGCATATTAGCTTTCTGAACATCAGCTGAGGGACTATAGTATCATATAATAGAGCCAGTGGCCTCTGGAGAGAAACAATAATGATCTCTCTACCTTTAAATTACACTGAAAAAATAAAAAAAGCAATAATATAATTTGCTTCTGTACTTATCTATGTATCAAACACGCTGACAACCACCGCTCCATCCACAAATACCTAACGGTAACCTAAGTTTTAGGTCAGACTGCTCATTTGTTTTAATATATATATAATAAATATATCATGTTACAGATTGGGAAAGACCAGCTTAAAATTGCCTATTGAATATCTTGAATATAAGTGGGATGAATAGACATCAGGGCTGTGTGTTGTAGTGTTGACAGAAGCTAACTGGTGTAGTATGCTGTTAAGAAACTGAATCTTTCGGTGGGTTATGGATGCGGTTGTGTCAGTGTCTATATATAGAGCTCCATAATTGCTTCCCGCCTCTTGCCCTTGCAAGTATTTCTGTAACCGAGTGGACCAAATCTTTGGGGGTAAATAGATCAACTGTCAAAAGAGCGCTAGTAACCACCAGCCAAATGTTGTCCTACATTATCTCCTCTCTTTAAAAAAAGACACCATTAGTAATGAAACCAAATCGTTTTGCCACCTGATAGGAACTGGTTTACCATTAGACACCTGTTTTCCTTTTTAGAATACCTTCAGAGAAAGTATCTATATTTACCATGTAGGCCATCAGGATCCTTTACACAGTGTTCAGAAATAACCAGAATACATTTATTGCTCATTAAACTACCAGGAATCAACAAAAAAAACCTTCATGATTTTTCAGCAGTGCTGATATAATACAGTTATGAGCAAAACTATTGGGACACACTACTTGATTATTGAATTCAGATGCCCCCTTACTTCCAATGAAGGGAATCTTGATGATTCAGCATGGCAACACATTTTGGACAATGCTATGCTTCCAACTTTGTGTACACAGTTTGGGGAAGAACCTTTTCTATTCCAGCATGACTGTGACCCAGTGCACAAAGCGAGCTCCATAAAGACATGGCTGGATGAGTGCAGTGTGGAAGAACTTGACTGGCTTCACACAGAGCCCTGACCGGTGATTGTGAGCCAGGCCTTCTCATCCAATATGAGTGCCTGATCTTATTAACGCTCTACAGCATTTATGAATGGGCACATATTTCCCACAGAAACTCCAAAATCTAGTGGAAAGCCTTCCAAGCAGAGTGGAAGCTGTTATAGCTGCAAGGGGGGTGCAGCTCTATAATAAAGTCTTTGTATTTGAAACCAAAATCGTTTTTGGTGTAATGGTCAGGTGTGCCATATAGTTTATTTAATCCATAACTAGAACAAAAAAAGTCCTATATTAGCTGTTGGGCTATAATACGTGAATCCACATTGAAGCTAAATCTCAGTTGCCTGGGCTTGCTGGAGTTGTCAACGCACGCGCAGGCACACACACACACACACACACACACACACACACACACACACACCTAAAAAAGCCACGCAGCACATTCTACCGAAACGTGACTCTGTTGCGCGTCTTTTTGACAGAGCGCGCGGCAGTGTAAACGCAGCACCGCGCGCGCCTTTAATGCCGCGTCTGCGCGCGCCGCACGCGTCTGCACGAGACTGCGCATCTCTCCCGGCTCGCGGTGTCCCGGTCCATGTGAGGCGGCGGTCAGGTGTCGAGCCGGAGCCGCGCCGGGCGCCCTGCCCGCGGAGCCGCGGATATTACCGGAGAGAGGAGAGGACCCGGACACGTGACACCGCTACCTCGACTCAGACAGGGCGCATGCACACAAGAGGCATGAAGGAAAAAGTCTAAACACTATAATAATAATAAAAAGAAGAATGATGATGACGACGATGATGATGATGATGATAACAATAATACATACGATAATAACAGCAGGGCTAAACGTAAAGCATATCCTCTGTTCGACATAAAATAAGTAACCAAAGAACGAGATAAATAAATAAATAACGATGATAATAATGACAATAATATTAATACTCATAACAATAATGATAGGGCTAAACGAAAAGCAAATGAGCTGTTCGAATAAAATATTGCAATAATAATAATAATAATAATAATAATAATAATAGTAATAATAAACAGAAACATTTGATAAAAGACAGTTGTTTTTTTTAACTGGGCAGTAAGGGCATCGAGAGCTCTGTTGCTGAGCTATCGGCGGTATTTTTAGCACGTGCGTTCGTTTCGTCTGAGCGAGCAATTATGCCTGTTACAGGCAGAGCGAGGCAACGGTGCTGAAAACACGGAATCTCTCTCTCTCTCTCTCTCTCTCCTTCTCTTCTCTCTCTCTCCCTCTCTCTCTCTCTCTCCCTCCTCTTCTCTCTCAAAGCAAAATGACATCAATCTGGACTGAACTTCACATCTCCTGAAGACTACCCTGCCCGACACGAAAGGGGCAGTTAATCTCCCCTCACTACTGTTCAGCACAACAACCCAAACATTACCTTTCTCTCCTCAGAGCACTCCTTCTGCACTGAACCCCTCACAGTCCGTCCCAAACCTCTGGGTCGATGGGGTGTTTCATGGAATGGTGCTGCTCGAGGGGCACTCCACTGATTCCCCAAGATACCAGCATAGTTTTAAGAACTGAGATGTAAACCAAGCCATTCAGAGTTGTTTGACTTGAAATGATGCATTGAATAATATGGAATTCCTAACAGTGGTGGTGATTGGAATCCGACGTTGCAACGTCTGCAGTATAAAGCTAGATTTTAACAGGTATCAGAAATACAGTGCAATGCATGTACCCATATGGCATGAGTGTACAAAAGCTAGGTTTTAGTGATGCATAAACATTTTCTACTCAGTATTTTGGTGTGTTCCATATAAAAGTGCTTTCAGTCACTTTCAATTAGTGGTGTTTCTGGTCATTCTGGTAATCTAAGCAAGATCTAGGGGATGGTTGAAGCACCCCTGCTTTGAATGGCTCTGTTTTCGCGTTTAATTGGGAACAACTTTTGAAAAATTGGTGGCAGTCTCCTTTAACTGGCCAGAGTTGTAATGGGTGCGTTTGAGTTGGGGAATGACCAAACTGTGCTCCTGTGCAGGAGCAAAGCTGAAACCCCCTGACCTGCATAGTTACTAAACATCCTCACGCGTTACTTAATCTTAATCACACTTCAGATATCAAGGCCCAACATTTGCTGCTGTCGTGCAGTGCTGAATCTTTAAAGCCTATTTAGGCCAGTGGTGCATGGGTAGAGGCGTTAAGCAAACTGAATGCACAAAAAAAGACAAAAAAAATGTCAAGAGCAATCATTGCACTCATTTCTACACTGGTAGGCATTTGGGTATTTTTGAGTCACTGGTTTATCACACTTATGAATCTTATCAGCATGTCTGATGCCCCAGTTTTGCTTTGGGTGTCTGAGGTGCTTGCACGAAAAATTTATAAATGACGGGAAATGGGTACAAATATGGTCATTGGCAAAATGCCTATCAAAAACCTTAAATGTGGCGCATATGAACGATTAATTGAGCTTGTCCTCCAGACCGAGATAGTCCCAAACCTAAACTAGTGAGGGTTTTCATTGGTGGATCATCACTGACAATAAAGAGTCCAAGACTAGTGTTAATCCATGTCCAAGAAACCAGTTTGATATTACATTACATTCATTTGACAGATGCTTTTATCCAAAGTGACGTAAAGATTTGGGGAAACACTCAAGTTTAAGGACAGTGTGATGATACTGATGTATCTTTGTGTCCTTTCAGGAAGTGTTATACTATATGCTGGCTCCAGCGGCAGTTCCAGCCCAAGTCCAGGGAGTCCATCCAGCGGGTACCAGACCCAGTCGCCCTCCTCACACTCCCAGCCCTCATCCCCAGAGGAAGTCACTTTCACTGAGATCGGGGCTCTGAAGCAGCGCAGCTCTCCCAAGCTGGTGTTCCAGTTCCCCGAGATCTACAATGGCTCCACAGCAGCTTCCAACCAACATACTTACTCGCACCCCATCGCAGGCAAAAGGCCCTGCGGATTCACCGGCACCTTCACCAGTAAGCATATCTGCACTTCCATTGCACTTTTAATCTTCTTAAATTGATTTTGTATTTCTTTTATGCCTCCTTATTTATCAATATTTGTATTCTATTCTTGTAAAGCACATTAAATTACCCTTATGTATAACAATGGGCTATATAAATAAATGTCATTGTCCTTAAGGATTACAAGATCAGTCACAGCACACATCTGTCCTTGTTTCGTTTTCCTAAAATCTCCCTCTCTGTCTTTCTCTCTGCAGAAACAGGAGGGATGGTTCTACTGTGCAAAGTGTGTGGCGATATTGCATCAGGATTCCATTATGGCGTGCATGCATGCGAAGGCTGCAAGGTAAGACAGACTGACACACTTTGATATATACATCAGTGGCTTCCAGTCTGGAAGTATACGTGCCTTGCATAGTTTAGTCCTGGTCCAAGGAACCCACTGCCCTACTCACAGTTTCAGGCTTTTTCTGCCTCCAACACATGAGGAAGGGGACTTATAACTTCCAGATGAGCCGAATCTGGTGTGTTGGTGTAGGGAATAGGTGCAACTGTGCGAAGCAGTGCATCTCCAGGGTCCAACTCATTGTTGGCTAGCTAATTAGTTGGATCAGGTGTGCTGGAGCATTGAAAACAACACAAAACTATGCAAGGCCAGGGTTAGGATCTTCAGATAATGAAGTTCTCCCATTAGAACCTTGCGTTAAAACATGCCTCCTCTCACGTTTGATCTCGCCAGGGTTTTTTCCGCCGGAGCATCCAGCAGAACATCAACTACAAAATGTGTGTGAAAAACGAGAACTGCCTCATCATGCGCATGAACCGCAACCGCTGCCAGCACTGCCGCTTCAAGAAATGCCTGTCGGTGGGCATGTCCCGTGACGGTGAGCCTCACTTACACCTTCATTCTACCAGCACAATGCCACAGTAGGGCTTCCAAAGGCACAGAACTATCAGGTCCCACACCCCACCTCTCAACCTAGATTCCCCATTTAGTTTTTCCGCACTGTTACGAAGTTTCAGGAGAGGAAGTTTCTTTTAGCTTAGGCGCAGGTTTGCTGCTGTCTTTCTCCTGCCCTTTGCAGTCCTTTCTCCTTCTCCTCCCTTCCCTTCTTCTCTCTGCGCCTCTCTCTCTCTTAGCTGGTTTAGCCCTCCTCCTGCATACTCCCTGAGCTCCCCCCCTCCCTGCCCCTTCTAGAGACAATGATTTATGAGAGCTGGAGTCATGCAGTCCCTTAAGCTATCTGTCATCTGGAAAACTGCAGCAAATACAAGAATTATTTTGGGAAATTGGAACACAAGCAACTTGATTTCCCTGCATGTGCCCTTATAATATCTCTGACAATTAATAGCCTACTGCTGCAACAATTAAGCAAGAGATGCAGAAAAAGAGATGAGGTCCCCTTAGTAACCCTCTCCATGGAACAATGCTTCAACTATTTCCTTAAATAATAAACCAGTCAATAGAAATCAAGCGTTCTGTAGCAGCTAATTTACTGCTCAGTAATAAGCAATATTAGCTTGGCCCTGAAAACAAAACAAGACACCCTTGCACATTGTGACCTACTTAGTAGGTTTGGTTGCGGTTCTCCTCTTCCCGTCAGTGGCAGGCCCATGTTGTCATGGGGCACAGTCAGACTGGTGTAAATGTGATGGGTGAACGCAGGAGTGGGTTACATGAGTTATGAAGGGCACTGCGGGAAAATGGGTGAATGGATAAGATGTGGTAGTAAACGTTCATGTTGCTCCCCCCCTCTAAAGTGGCACTTGAGAGAATCAAGAACCGCAACCTAAAAACCCATTTCTTTCGTTGCACAAACAGGAAAACCCCATGTAACTGCCTCGATGCCACATTAAAACCAGCGCCCTGATTTTAGCTCAAACAGTTGTGTGATTTTGGCTTTGTGATAGAGGCAGATGTTCAGTTTGACACGATGGCATGGTTTCACTTCCGTTGCCACCTAGCCATATGAGAAAACCAGACCTCAGGATAGAACTATATATGTCACACAATGTTCTGCCTCAGTGGAGCATAGTTGAGTTTGGGTCTTACTGCTGGGCATAGATGTACAAAGGTAACCAGCTGGGAGGAGCCAATACTTCACTAAAGGCTTCACTGGTTTTAGATCATATATGCAGGGATAAAATAATATCGCACAGTTACCTACAGCTCTCTGTATTACCCCAAACCTGGTATTCTTAAAGGATAGTATCTACGACCAGTGAAGCACTGGGTGAAGTATTGGACCTTACTGTTGGGCAAAGGTTGCCAAAACGATCATTTGGTAAGAGCCAATACATCACCTAATGCTTCACTGGGCTTAGATATTATATGCAGGGATAAAATTCACAATGACCTACAGCTCTATATATTCCCTCAAACCTAGGACTTCATTGCTCTTAGCACCCTCTACAGCCCAGAGCTGGTGTTGACTTTCCTGTTCCTTATGAAACCCTACTTTGTCAAGTATCGTTCTCATTACTTCACCTCTCCACTGCTCTCTTGTTCTTTCCTTTTTCCCTGCCCTCTTCTCTTCTCCACTCCTCTCCTCTCGCCTCATGTGCCCTGTGCTCTGCAGCCTCTAATAGCCATCAGTCTTCCTCTGCATCACTGTGGCATTCTCATCACATTCTGCCCACTGCCTGGCCCACTGCCCTACTTACTGGTCGAGAGAGGGAGTGAGAGAAGAAGAGAGATGAAGAGAGAGAGAGAGAAATAGAGGGGAGGGACAGGGCGGAGAGTGGGGGTTGCAGCATATGGTAGCATAGGTTCTATTTTTAACCTCACCAGCTGATGGATATTCTTAGAGAGGGGCCGAGGAGACAAGAGGTTAGGAGAAGAGAAGAGAACAAAGAGTAGAGGATGTTCTTGGTTGCCGATGATAAGACCAATGTCATTCTTTTTTACATTCTGACTGTATCCATGTCTTGTCTATTGTATGTGCTTTTACTGTGTGCTGAATTCTCCTGGATTCCTAACCCTTAGTGGGAGCTGTACTCTTAAAAGAGACTATTTTCCTTGCTATAATAAGTCTCCCACATTCCAGTCCAAAACTAGGCTTTATAATAGGTGTCTGGAAAATGGACACTTACAGCATAATTCTTAGTGGTACATAGACCTTTAACTCTGAACTCATTGTGCCTTTGCTTCTTTCATAGCTGTGCGTTTCGGCCGCATCCCTAAGCGTGAGAAGCAAAGGTTGCTGGATGAGATGCAGAGCTACATGAACAGCCTGAACGAGTCGGCCAGCTTGAATATGGCCTCCTCCCCTCCACGAGACACTCCAGCCAGCCCCATAGAGATCCAGCCCAAAGAAGCCATCGGCTCCATGGCCAGAGGCTACCAGGACATGTTCCTGGGCAGCAAGAGGGTGGCCAGCATCAACACCAGCAGCAATGTGCCGACCTCTTTTCTTGGCACCTCTCCTCAGGAAAACAACTACACTCAGGCCAAACCTTCCACAGTGTACCACTCCAGCACCTCCATGGCATACGGAGCACCTGCTCTCTGCCCTGTGGCTCACAATGACAACAAATGCCCACTGCCCTCAGTGGACAATGGTCGCTACAGCTACACTGGTTCCTCCAATCAGAACCATTGCCAGTCCACAGTCAGCCCTCCTCTGCAGCCCAATCAGGCCAATTACAGCAGCAGCTATTCAGCTGCAGAGGTGCAGCCTCAGACATCGTGCCCATGGAAGCTGGATCAAGGCTCCAAAGTGCTGGTGAGAATTTGCTAAATTTACTTTGCCACTCAAACCAATGAGATTTCCACTACTAGTGCAGCACACTTTAACCTCCTTTAACCACCCCTCTTTCCATTTCTGTTTCTCCAGGCCTGTCCCCTAAACGCATGCCCAGTATCAGCACCAGGGGTCTCCAGTCAGCAGGTGTGGGAATCGTTCTCACAGTGTTTCACCCCCGCAGTCCGAGAGGTGGTGGAATTTGCAAAAGGCATCCCAGGCTTTCAGGCCCTCTGCCAGCATGACCAGATCATGCTGCTCAAAGCTGGCACATTTCAGGTATAGAAGATTCATCTAAAAATCCTATATCTTTCATTATATTCAATCCTTACAGTTTTCTTCCTACCTGTGACTTCCGACCTGTGTACTACTGTTTAAGTAAACATGTCTTCTGTTTTTGTGCCAGGTGCTCATGGTGAGGTTCTGCTCACTGTTTAACCCCAAAGAAAGGACGGTGACTTTCCTGAATGGACAGTCCTACCCGCTGGGTACCCTGCGAGCACTGGGCATGGGCTCACTACTCGATGCCATGTTTGAGTTCAGTGAGAAGCTGGCTTCTCTCTGCCTGGAGTCTGACGAGATGGCACTCTTCATGGCAGTAGTGTTGGTTTCTGCAGGTAAACAGTGAACAAACCTCCGTCAGGAACAAAAACTTATTAAGGGTACCTACTATAAATCATAGAGGGCCACAGTCCAACACAATTGATTTCCCTATTTAAACACACCTAACTCGACTCATCTGTTAAATGACAGGTTTCTTAGTTGTGATTGAATAGGGAATGATCCTTTGCTGGACTGGAAGAGTTTCCCTGTTTTTAATGTTTTAATAACTAATAGATTTATGATGTTCCTATTTGAGGAGGCTTCAACATGGAAACATTCTGTAATATTTAGTTGTTTGTACTTGAAATTGTGTCTGATCACAATGGTCTCTTTCTCAGATCGGACCGGTGTCTCCGACATGGCAGCTGTGGATCAGCTACAGGAAGGCCTGATCAGGGCATTGCGTGCCTTGGTCACGCGCCGTCACCCCGATGACTCCACCCTCTTTCCTAAGCTCCTACTGCGTCTGCCGGACTTGCGCACCCTCAGCAACCTGCACTCAGACAAGCTTCTGGCCTTCCGCATCGACCCCTGAGCCACCTGCACCAGCCGATCAACCACAACCAGCCTGACTGGCCGTTTTAGAGCAGTTTCTCTGGTTCAGATTAAGACTGCCCTTTTAGGACAAGCAGACAAGAGTGGATCATGCTCTTGTTGGACCATTTCATCTTTATGTCAGACTAAGGAAAGCAGCAGACAGAATGAAAAGACAGTTGTCTCAATTGGTCTGAGAGACGAATGACTCTCCTTCGCAGGTCATGTTCCTACAGTATACACACACACACAGACACACACACATTGCTTTCGAGAGGAGGGACCTCATTGCCAACCAGCATAAGGAAAGAACCACCAAGGAACTTTTTCCGAGACCAAATAAAACAAGTCGGTCTCCTGTTTGGACAATTCCTTCCATTTTTTTTTTCCAGAACAGTCCTTCAGCCTGCAACCAAGAACACCTAGAGTAGACGAATAAAGTATAGGGACCATTTAATGCTGAGTGTGTATGTATGTATGTTTGTATGTGTAAGACTGTGTGTAATGAAAAGAAATGACCATGTACATAACACATAGATATTACAGAGATTTAACTCATGTCATGTAGAACTCCAGTGTCAGATGTTATTCAACATGTGTAACCCGTGTTAGAGTGGCAGTGGCATTATAGCACAGATTCAGCTGTATCAATGAGCACAAGCACTCCAGTTATCACTTAGGTTCTCTAACAAGATTGAAAGAAATGGAAGTAACATACCTTTTGGCGATACAGCCGTGCAAATCTTGTATTTGTTCATTTACCTTCTGTTCTATGTTGAATACAATACATTAATTGTCTTTACATGTCCTCCTCCACAGTTTAAACTTGGGAGACGAAACCAGCAGCCACATCCCCCCCCCCCAGCATGTTTTAAAGTTGCTTACTTTTCTGTTTTCTTGCTGTAAATATTAAACACCTGCAGGTATAAGTGATGTGACCGTTCAGTACAGTGGATTGGGATAACAGTCAAAGACCATATGCATCAAAGTTATATTTTTTGACACTTGTTATGTCTGACAGGGGTGGGGGATTGGGTGCCTTTGGAGGAGATTTTGTTGTTCATGTGTGTTTATGGAAAAGAACCCTCACCAGGTTTGCCGTATTAAAGCAAGATCAGATTATCCTGACACCAGCAGAGTCCTCTCACAGCCTTTACAGATATTTAGAGGTTTTTATCAAGACATTTGGACTGCCATGTGGAACGTACGATCAGTTGAGATTCTTAATGGTTGTTAAAACAATACTGTATGATCATGCTAATGTATATTTTGTAAATGGTATTCTTCCATAGAAACAAGATAAATATGAGATTATCTACATGCTTGTTTGGTGTTTTTATTGCCCGCTAATGTTATCTTACTAGATGTTTTGTTAATGTTGGTCATTTTGTGACCAGAACTGGAACCTCAAAGACCGAAGCTGAGGATGGTGACTCAGAAAAGACCATATTTTATATTATAGCCTTTCAAAATGCACCAAAATATCCTAAAATCTAAAATGCAAGAGAAATGAAATGAAAAGCGAAGTCTATGTTTTAAAGAAAAATAATTCTCTATATGGTTTCTAAAGCAGATTTCTTAAACGTATATGATCAGTTCTCAGTAATCTAGTACGGGTCCTAAACACACACAGGGGTGTAGGGTTGGGGCTTCCACTGCAGGGGAGGACAGAACAGCCAAGGATTGAAGATTAAACATGCATGGCATCAGCACTGACCCATCGTCTGAGGAATAAGTCCACAGACAGGCAGTCACAGACTGTGGTACTTTTGTTTGCAACAGCAGTGATAAAGTTCAGCAGTGAGGAAGGCGATCAACCCTCCAGACAGTGATGGATGGGGAATTCAGTGGGAAATTAAGAAGCGTGTGATCCAGTGAAAGGCCAGAGTGTGGCTGCCTTGTGGTTTCAGTCTTCTGTAAGAGGCAATGAGGGAGAAAAGTATGAATAGGGGAGATAAGAGAAAAAGGAATAGTCATTAGTTAATGGCCAAGTCAGCACAGACATGAATGAAAGCTACTCACCTCTCACCCTAAGAGCCCTGTTTTAATGGTGACTCTGAAAAGCCAGGCGAGCAGCGTCAGGTGGCCTCATTAGACGGTTTCAGCTGTGTTTGAGGCAACATGGCGATGACTATCCATAACACTGGTGCTGAAGCCTCCCGTGGAGATTTTGGAAAGGCGGAGAGCAAGATTCTGCCTGGAAGGTTGTATTGTTTTGTGCACCTCGCCATAGTATTAATATATTCGCAATTGCTGCGAGCACAGATCGGCTAATCAACAAATCAGCTTTTAGAATAGAAACTACCAGCTATGAGTCTGAAGACTCCTTTACATCAGTTCCATTTCAGGTTATACTCATGAACCAACATGCACATAAGGTAAAGGTTATATAAATAAACACAACCTTTACGTTATGACCCCCAAGACTGTCCACATTCTTGCTCCAACTCAACTCACAACATCGAAAATATGGACTGTCTGGCAGTCGCTGGTTTAACCCTTCATCAAAGGGTTCTCACAAATCTCTTCTCAAACAAGTTTCTTTGAAGAACCCCATTCCCCAAATTGGCAGCTCCAGTCAAAAGAAAGTCCCGAGGCCCCTATATAGAAGGCTATCGGTCATTCCTTATTGTTCACAGTGAAAAATGGCAGCATGATGCCGTTCTATTGTTCAGTGACTGGTGCTGACAACCACCTTGCATTTTTCTCTAGGATATATTCAGCTGTTTCTCTTTAATGTAGCTCAATGTCTAAAAGCTCCTTACTGGTGATGAAAACACAGGTAAAAGAGTGTGAGTGTGGTTTTAATGGGTCCATATTAAGGAAGAGCACTATTTAGAATAGAAGACTTTGACCCACTAAGTAAAAATACAGTCGTTCCATCTATAGGGAATAAGCGGCAAAAATACATTGTTTTACACTTGTTTTCATGAATTACATTTACGAGTCACTAACCTTATAGATGCACTTTGAAGTTCACAGTTACAGACAATAGTCCCTTTGTTTATCTGCATCATTTGATCAACACTAAGGAAACCACAGGACCCCCTGGGAGCAGGTATTACTTGGGTGGCTCACTCCAACCATAGCAATGATACTGAAATTGCAGTCTCATGTTAGAGTGCATTAGGTTCAGAAAGCAATCAGGAAGCTATGGGTTCAAATCCCAGGACTGCCTGTGACACTACTGAGGTACCCTTGAGCAAAGTACCGTCTCCACACCCAGGCGCTATGCACCTGGCTTCCCGCTGCTTCACTTGGTGAATGGGTTAAATACAGAGGAATTTTCTGCTGTTCACACTGTGTGCTGTGGTGTGTTCACATATGACAGAATGGGCACTTTCACTTTCAAATGTCAAGTGAACCTTATAAAAATTGTTTGGTTTCCCAGACCATAACTTAAACGTCTCTAAACCCAGAATTCTGAAATACATTGCCTTTGCAACTAAAGACTAGACTTATTTATGGCCAAAAAGGACCTGTAAAAGACCTCTATTAGTGCTGAGTGCAACTCAGGTGGTCTCTTGGCTATTTGTGACTGAGGCCACATTGTGGAAGAGACTGAATAGCTCCCCTAGTAGCAATACACTCAAAATAACTCTTCCCATTCTCCACTGACCTCCCGTCCCGCGTGCCTGAACCAGCTGTGATGGCCTGAACAGATACTGTTTAACACAGAATGAGAAAAGTGTCTCAGTCATTCAACTTCCCTGAGTTTAAATTAGGCCAAATTATGGCAGACAGATGAAGGTCACTACGCTATTGATTAAAAATCAAACTGACATTTAAATAATTAGTCTGCTTATGCAATATCCACCCTCTGTCTCTGACGCACACGCACAGAATATTTTGGCACTCAGGGAACTGTCAGGCTCACAGAATAATTTACCCAAAAAGCAATGACAAATTGAATTTATTCTGCAGGTTTTGACCCTGAGAAATGTTGTGGCTGGTTAACAGGCTGAGTAGATGGTTAAGGGAGGCGACAAATATAAAAACATAGCTGATTAACCTCGATCAAAACAAGGGAAAGAGAGAGGAAAGCCTGCAAACATAATTGGTCTGTATATAAACACTAAACTATTGCATTAAGTACAGTGTATATACACTAGTTGTCCATATTTTCAGGCACACTTACCATGTAGATGCACTTTGTGTTTTTTTTGCAGAATGTAGTCCATTTGGTTCAAAGCAGCATTTGTTAGACACTTTTACTTCATTCATCAATGGTCTGGACCCCTACAGGACTGCCAAGTATTATTTAGGATTTTTTTCAGCATAGCAGAAACACTAGCATAGTAGTGCTATGTTTGTATGTGTGTGTGTTTGTATGTATGTTGCACAGTACATATCAGACCCTGATCTAACTGCTTATATAAGCTCTATAAGACACACCTAACCTGTTGGTCCTCCTTGCACATGCAAAGTAAATGAAGAAAGTTCATCTGATGATGCACAGTTTGTGTTAGTCATCCCATCGTTCTTCATCAGTGGTCAGCTTCAGACCCCATGCCACTGTTGGATCGATATTTTTGGCTCGTGGTCTATTCTTGGACCAGCAGTGACACCAAGCCATTAAAAATCTCCAGCAGCACTGCTGTGTGTGACGCAATCAGTGCAACACTCACACACACACACACACACACACACACACACAAACACAGAACACTCGGTCACCATGTCAGTGTCACTGTTGTGCTAAGACTGATTCACCACTCAAAAAATACCTGCTCACTGGTGGGCCTGAAGGATTCTGGCCATTGATAAATGTGGTAGAGTCAGGGAAACAACTACAACATGTCAAGCACAACAGTATAAATGGTGTTTCTCAAGCACAACAGTATAAAAACACAGCAATATATAAACAACACAATCAACAATATATTGAGCAATAATGGTATGGTATGGTATGAATGTGTATTATGGGTTTATAATGTTTTGAAGTGTTATTTGAACATATGTTTATACTATTCATCTAAATATAAGTATGAAGACATGTATGTGAATATATATTTAAATATATTTATATATACTTATATACTTATATATATATACATATATACACTCAACAAAAATATAAACGCAACACCTTTGTTTCTGCTCCGATTTTTCATGAGAT
>JBBPDB010000134.1:3699722-3719005 GCA_037974465.1 Brachypetersius altus
AGGTACCGTCCCCACACACTGCTCCCCGGGCGCCGTGTTCATGGCAGCCCCCTGCTTCACTTGGTGAATGGGTTAAAAGCAGAGGAAGAATTTCGTGCTGTTCACGTATGACAAATGGTCACTTTCACTTCATTTACTTAAACAATAAAGCATCTTCAGATAAAATAAACGTCAAGTGTCTGAAATGTATCTACCCAAACATTTTTGTTTACATTTTTTTACATGCAAATTCTAGTAGAAAATGTCACATTCATATTTAAATTGAAATGTTTAGCCAATATCCAGTGCAAAAAATGTAGAAAATCAGGAATCAAGTAGCAAAAAATGCAATGTCATGGTTTATTGTATTAGAAAATTACCCTTTTTACCTGGAGAGTTTTGCCTTCTGAAATATTCTCTCTCTCTCTCTCCTACAGAGTTTAAGAGCTAGGCTCACATTGTCGCTTCAGGGTAAGTCTATAAAATACACCTCATGCCAAACCATGGCATACTTTAGTTTGCAACAAGTAGTTTGAGATAGACATCAAGAACATCAAGAATGCTAGTCCGGCGACAGAAACTCCCCAGACGTCTAACACAAGCTGTGTTTCGTCTCCTTTCTCCTCCACCTACGCAGTTCCAGCGCACATCCAACCTCTTGCTCCCGCTTGCTCACCTTCAGAAGGTAACGTTTTCCACATCTGTATACATTTCAATGCATCCACTTCCCAGATGTTTACACACAGCCCCTCCAGTTAAACAGTTTACAGGCAGACAGCAAGAGGCTGACTGTGAAGTGCTGACCATTTTTTGTCTTTACTGAGCAAAGAATCTATTCATTTCTGTCCCAAAAAGTGACAAACTGCAGCATATCTTGAGCAACAGGCACTCGGTCCTCTGGATGCTTTTGATTAAATCAATAAGATGCTCAGCTTATTTTACTGACACTGTAAAGATCAGCCAGACCCCCACCCTCAGTCTTCTGTTTAGACTAGTTGGTCATTTGGAGTGAGTATAAATATATAAATAACATCATTTTTATGTTTTATTTCTCAGCTGCGCCTCAACAGTCTTCACTGTCTCTCACTCCTCCTCTGCCTCCGCGGACTCCTCACTCTTCCGTGTCGGACGGTATAATTTTGTCTAAATGACAAATCCAATGTGTCCCAAAAACATTTAAAGTATTCGAATGAGTCCTTGAAGGACTCCTTCTCTAACGTCCTTCATATGATTTTAAACCCAGTTTGGTATTTTCCCTCAGAGAATCCGACTCCTCTCACCCCTCCCCTCCCCATGAGAACACCAGAGTCCTTCATCATGGACATGCAAGAAGGTACAGGAAGGTCATATTGACAGAACAAACTCAGCATCCAGTGTCCACTGTAATCTGCCTGTGTTTTAGTAACCGCAAGTACAGGGGAAAGTCTTCGCATCACAAGGTTTAATCGTGCTTGAGAACATGTCGACAAAATTCCCACCAACTTGAGGATGTTAAAAAAAAAAAAAAAATCACACTCACTTGAGGATGTTTAACAAATTCACACCCACCTGAGAACATGTTTAACAAAATGTCCACGCACTCGAGGACATGCTTAAGAAAATTCACAATCACCTGAAAACGTTTAACAACATTCCCAGCCTCCAGAGAACACCTTTAACCAAAACATTTACAGTCTCTAGAGGAAATGCTTCACCAATTTCCCACTAACTTGAGGACATGTATAACACAATTCCCACCCAAATGGGATTGCTTCAGTTATTTAAGGACACTTAACTGCTTGAAACCCCATCAATTCTCAATAAAATAGTACAATAATATTTTTAGGCCGGGTATATAATAACCTTCACTGGATTGAGATACTAACCGTATTACACCACATCTGATGAAAAACTTCTCTATTATGAAGTTCTCTGAGAACGTTCTTTTCTGATTTCCTGCAGTGGAGCAGAGCAGGGACGCCCCCTGTCTCCCGCCTGATGCAGAGCACCAGACGCAGCGGCTGGGGACCTCATCTGAGTGGGCAGGGAACTCCCAACCCAGGACGTTCCTAGACGTCATGAGCAGAAGCAAAGTATTTCACACCTCTTCTCTGGTGTTTTCCATTTCACTCACCAAATCCTGTTCAAGAAACGGAAAGTGAACCAAGACACAGTCATGCTGCAAAAAAAAACAACAACCCTCTTGTCAGTCCAGTACAGGGCTGCCCAGACTGTGGGCTGTAGTTCCCCTAACCTGACCATATATATATATATATATGAAATATTAGATATTAAATTCTTATTTTCCCTTTTCAAAAAGTTTTAGTATTGAGTAATATAAATTACATTTTTAGAAACATACATGTATTAATGTATTATTTATACACAAACAGTGCACTTTGGCCCCAAAAGGAAAAAAGTTTGAGCATCTCTGACCTAGACACGAATGTTCAGACTCAGTGATGACTCACACATGCCAGCTGTTTCAGAGTGTGTAAGTCACTGTGTTTCTGTTTTCCATCAGAGTGTAAAAGTGAGAAGTTCAAAGCAAGGTAAGTGTTTCCAGTGAATCGTCCCACACAGCATCAGGTTCCCCTGCTTGTACTTGTACCAGTTGCTTGTACTGTAGAGCAGTTCTTAGATCTAAACCTGTAACCGGCCCTTATTGAAATGTAGGAATACTTTAGAAATTTATGTTAAATTTCAACTGTTACAATAGTTGACTACAGAATACAACACTTGAATGACCACACTAGAGGTGCGCTGTAGATAGAAAATATAAAAGAACTATAGGAACCTTGTAGTAAAACCACAGCTTTATTTTATGTCGTTTCTGCAGGGCTTTCTAATTACACACATTCTAATTACACACATTCCCAGAAGCAGCAAATCTGTCTTATTTAGTGCTAAAATCAATAAAGGTCAATAGACGCCCAAATTATTCAAGTATATGACAGTATAGTATATTAACACTGTGCATTAATATGTTCTCTGTAGATGTGGACTTATTAAATCAGCAAAAGCAAACCAAGTCATGTGATCAACAAATTGCTTGTTTTACAAAGAGTATGCTTGATGGATTGGAGGATGTGTGTTTTAGAAATGCCAAATTGTAAATGTAAAAATGGAAATTCTTGAAAAATGTAGGTCAGTTAAAAATGAATTCAAAATAATGAAACCTTGTATTTATTACATTGATATGAAACACCATATTAAAAATGTACTGAATGTTTGTCCATATTTTAAAATGATGTTGTTAGGGAAGTTAATTATCCTTTTTAAGCCTCTGGTGAAATGTGTGTGTGTGTATGTAATTAGATGTGTTTACTTTTCCAGTGTCTTTATCAGTGACTCCTCCACCTGCGGCAGCCGAAGTAACCATGGCAACACATAGAGGTAACTGACCACAACACCGTCACACGACTGCTGTAGGAGACGGTACAGGAGGAACACTCTGACTGTGGTGTGTTTGTTCTGTAGGAGAGCAGCAGCCTGTTGAAAGCAGACTTTCTGTGCCCGCCAGAGCAGCCGGGAACCAACCGGACACGACCACTGAGAGGACATCGCTGGCCAGCAAGGCCAGGACAAAGGTTCTCCTCTCACACCTTCTGTCTTGTGTGTGTGTTTGTGTTCTTCTCTGACTTGAATTAGGGAAACAATTCAGTGACAATTCAACTTCAGTCCATTACACGACTCGCTTCTTACACTGCAGTCGGTGGTCTGGTGGTTAGGGAGTTGCTCCTGCAATGAAAAGGTTGTGTTTTTGAATCCCAGGACTGCCAGAGCACCACTGAGCAAGGTACCATCCCTGAGCAAGCTCCCCTGATGCTACCCATGAATGGGTTAAATGCAAAAAACAATTTCATGCTGTGCTGTGTTGTGTTCACATGTGACTATAAGGATCACTGTACTTACTTAATACAAATACACTGAAGAAAAGACAGTAGTGGAATACGAACTAAAGAAATAAACTATATGGACAAAAGTATTGGGACACACCTGTGTTTCAGGGTTTGGGCTAGACTCCAGATCAAGACATTTTGGTCAACACCGTGTTACTTTGTGGACATAGTTTGGGGTTGAACCATTTCACAAAGCAAGCTCCATTAAAATAACCCTGGAAGAACTGGACAGAGCCCTGACCTCAGCCCCATCCAACACCTTGGAGATGAACTGGAACGGAGGCTGTGAGCCAGACCTTCTCATCCAACATCGGTGTCTGACCTCATAAATGCTCTACAGAATGAATGGAGACAGATTCCCACAGAAACTCCAAAATCTTGTGGAAAGCCTTCCAAGAAGAGTGGGACCGACTCCTTATTAAAGTCTATATATTCGAATGCAGTGTTGGTGTAATGGTTAGGCGTCCCAATACTTTCAATGTTTAAAAACATGCTGAGGTTTAAATTCAGTAAATCAAACGATCGAATATTTCTTAGATGTCAAAATCAATGTGGCTGAATTACCATCATCACACCGACACATTTTAACACTAAGTGTGGGTGTGTGTTTGTGACAGTGCTCTTACACACTGCATTCACACCACAAACATGGACGTGATTCCATCCTATTCTGTTTCTATTTTTGCAGAGTCTGAGGTTTTTGAAAGGAAGACAGAAAAGTGAGTATTATGGCAACACAAACATTTTTATTTTTAATTTTATGATTGGTATAAATGTCTATTTCGAAAAGAGACATGATTAAACCTCTATCCTGCAAATAGAACTACACTGTTTTTAATAACTCATTAAGAATTAAAATTAAACAATGGGCACATTGTTAAAATTTGCAGACAAGGACACTCCTACTGTTGCTCCTGCTGCTTCATCCATCAGTACTACTGGAGGGTTTCGATTCGGTAAGGTCCTTCTCCGGATCACACAGCCTTGCTTGGCCCAGACCCCACTGATGAGCGTCTGCTTGTGGCACCCACTGGGTGGCGCTGCTGTGCACAAAACTTAATATATAGAGCTTCATTCTTTTTTAACTATAACTTTAAATACATTTTAATTATATTTTAATGAATGCATTAAAATGAACATAGTTTAAATACATAAATAAAACAGGCTGATCTTTTTATAATAGAAAAAGAATACTGTGCTGTATTTTTGGTGGTAGCATGTTTTGTCTTTTTTGACAGATTTAAATACTGGGGTTGAATGAAATGTCTGACCCTTCAGTTCCTGATATCATGTCTCCTTATCGTCTTCCTCTCCAGTTTTTGGAACACGTTTTGGGAAGCCCAAAGGGCCGAGGAGCCGTCCGGAGACGTGGGTGTAAGAATGAGCCGGGACAGGAAGCGCCTCACAGCGCCTGGGTGCAGGAGTGGGGGAGGGCCTCTGAGAACAGCTGCTTCCGTCAGACTTTCGAGTGCCAGAGCAGCACAGACACGCGAGTCAGGCTCTGAAGGCCAACAGCTCAGAGTAACTCTGCCTCAGCGCTGCACAAAATGGACACAACAACTCACTGACAAAAGTGAGACATTGAATAAACGAGATTCAAATGTGTGCATCGTTTCCACAGAATTAAAGAAGAGCTAAATTTTACTTACTGACAGCAGCGATGGCCGTATCATATTTTAGACGTGGAAATGACAGACATTTAAATCGAGTGAATTTAATGCACCATGTTTTCCTGAGCAAACTGCAATCGCAATATTCCTCGCTGTCAAGTCTCACGTTTTGTTGGAAAGTAATGCACATGAATAAATATGCAATTAATCCACAACCTCAACAGAGAACACACTTAAAAAGAACATTTCTACTAATTTTAGAGCAAAATAAAATATAAAAATCAAATACGCTGTTTGCACAGGCCACATTTAAGGCCTAATTTTTCAATATGATAAATTCAACACGAATAGAAAGCATGCACTTAAGTGTGCTCTCAGTAAAGGATGTATGTTTCACTTAAAAAACCCAAAGTTGTTTGATCAGGGGTGCTTAAACTTTTGCACACAACTTTCATGACTGAGTCAGTCCTTATTGTGGTTAATGAGAAGCTTATGTTATTTAGGACCAAATGGTTTTTGTTGACTGGGTCATGTGACACAGACACTCCCCAAGAGAACCATTTGGGCTGCTATTGGTTGGGATGTTCATACGGTTAAATACATTTATAAAAATGTCAATTATATATCTATTGAAACAGCCCTAGTTATTGATTGGGCCTATTCTCATCTGCTTTTTTAATTGTATCGTAACTTTTATTGTAACTTTATCTGTCAAAATGCCCAAGAAGTGCACAATTATTTTTGCTGAAAACCCTATTTAATTGGGGTAAATCCTGGTGGAGTACTTGCTTTAATATTGTATGTTTGAGCCCGAGCTCAGTTGCCAAAGCTCTCACAGCTGTAGTGGAGGTTTGTAAGACAACTGTTGAACTGTTTTTAAAAACTTTTTCCTCCTTTTGTGTCGAAATGCTGATCTAATGGCGTCCCTCCAGGCTTAACTGGATGATTTTGTGAGAGCATACCCGAGTACTGTAGCGGCTTTTTGACATCTGGTACGAAGCGAACGAGTGAATGGCAATGAGCGATTCCATTTTGTTATAAAAAATACAAGTGTGATGGCATGACGGATGCAATATGTTGGCATGGGAACGTCCAAACCTCCCGCCCAGAGAATGGGGTGTGTCCCAATTACGCACTGCACCCTAATACTATGTACTACATACTGTATACTATTTAAAATAAAAATCTATACTAATCTAAAACATACTACTAATTCGAACTAATGGAATATGTGTTGCTAATCCGACGCACATCATTCCAAATATCAAAATAGATTCACACTGTAACTCATAAAAACATGGATACATTAAATATAGCTGGTAGCTAGTCCTACATGAAAGGGTGCTACTGTGGCTAACAAATAAACAGACATTTACAAAAATTATATTACTTAGCCCTCAAAAAGAGCACTGTGGGACAATAGTGTCAATCAATACTATCCTCAAAAATGGACCAGTTTTAGATGGCACTGTGGATAACGTTTTTTAAACATACTCTGACAGTATTAGTATTAAGTGTGCTATTGGGACACACCCATGCACTTGTGGGACTTCCTGCACTGGAGAGCTTACGGTACCAAGTTGTGGTCTACACCAAAAGGCAGTTTATTTAAAAAAAAAAAAAAGAAACAAAGGGGGAAAGAGGCTTGTACTATCAAACTTGTGCTGTGTAATGCTCAAACTGGTGTCCTTTCCAGAAAATAACTTTGTGTACACTCATAAAATGATTTATTTTAAAAAAATACAGAAAAAAGTCTATGCATTCCATTGTATGTTTGTTTTTATACACATGATTAGGAATATCCACATAACAGTTCTATTAAATGTCACAGATTATTTACAAAAACAAACAAACAAACAAACAAAAAGACTTCTGCTTATAACGGACTACGTCCTTTAAAATAAAAAAAAAAAACAGAAAAATGGAGACCTCTTAATATCTTAATACATCAACAACAGCAATTAATGATACCGAATGAAACTCACACAAAGCATGCGTCGATTCCCTAGCAGATTTTTTTCCTATAGTACAAAGAACAATCAAAAACCTTAAATAACGAGGACGACGACGACAAAATAAAGTAGCTGCCAGTAGTCAGAACACAGCACACGCTGTGCGTCAAAATGTTCATCCATATATGTGATGCAATAATAATAATTAATAAATGCTTCAAGTGTTTAGAAAGGAAACCAGGGGAGGCTGACGTGTGTGTGTGTGTGTGTGTGTGTGTAGATATAGAATATCTTCCCAAGTTAGCAATATTTCCCCAAAAAATGCTTTAACTTACAAAAGTGATCTTGCCTGAACTCCACAGTTCTCCTGAATTCCTGTGAGACTGTAAGTCCTGAATTGTAACGGTCAGTGCCTGGTGAGGATGGAGTATAATTAGAAATGTTATTTTAATCTCGCCGCTCTACACAGACAGCCTGCGTTGGCAGACGAACAGAACCGACCCTATTCACCTTGTTGCAAGGTTTAAAGCATTGAAAACTCGTGATGTTAATGGAAATATGACGTGGATCGTATTGCACATTGTAGAAACTGCCTTTTAAATAATAAAAAAAAGTATTGAACTTCTTCCTCTTTGTGAGGTGCAAAACAGCCTCCTTCGTTTGTAAGCGTGAAGTTTTATCTCACTGAGAAGGGCGAAGGACGGCTCATTACTGATTTACGGAGGTCTAGCCAAATGATGAACGGACATTAATTATTGCTAGACTCTGCGCGACTCTGCTGTGACCATCAGCTCCGAGTGTTTGGAAGAACAACTGCGTATAGGACACCACACGCCGAGAGTAAGACTTGCTAAAAGGCACTCGTTTAATCTAGGAGGCAATCACTGCATCAGAGAGAGAGAGGTTACCGTGTCCTCTTCTGAGTGACCCATGCAGCAAGCCGTAAGAATTCATTCTCTTGCTGGTGTGAAGAAGAGTTACATTACAATCTATGCGTGGACGACGCCCACAGTCAGTTTTAAGAGACGACAGTAAATCGTGGCCACGGTCAACGAAGCCTTTCAGTGTGAACGAACGCCGACATTAAGACATAACTGCTTTGAGGAGAGATATCATATCCACATGTGCAAATAACAGACAAAGACTCACAAATCAACTAAAAAGAACAAAAGAAGAAGAAGAACCACCAACTAATTTGCACTTTGAAACTAGCATCCCAGATAGTACACAGTCCTAAAAATGCTCATCATTAACTACTAGGGACATGTCGACTTCAACCACAGAAGAATCAGAATACTCCCCCCACCTCCTATTAACAAATACATAAATAATATTAAACATTTAGAAAGAGAAAAAGATCAGAATGGAGCATAATCAGCCATGGTTTAAACAATACAGACCAAATGTCATTTCCTTCATTAAATATAGCTTTAAATTGAACCTGATCGTAGTACACGGTTTGTCCATACTTGCGTAAAAGGCAAGCAAGTCTTGGAGCAAATGGCCACATCAGTGACTATGATTAATGTGTAAAAAAAAAAAACTTGGAAGAAAGAGTGAGGTTAAATCCCAAGCACTGGTGGACAGAAAGAGAAAAATCCATAGACAAGAAAGACAAATCTTCTAGTTAGAAAATACAGCTCAATAAAAAAAAAAAGCTCAGCTTAAAAGGCTTGAAATGTTTAATTCAGGTCATAGAGCTCTTCAATCAATTAAATCAGACTCACTTTCTTGCCTTTAACGGTTTAGCACGCATTAAAATTGCACTACAGATGGCATGCTCTGGGTTAAGGAATCAGTTTAAAACTGCCCTTAATCTGTGCTAACAAGTCCCAACGTTGCCAGCATGTTCATTCTAAGCCCAAAGAAACTGTGGCAGAAACTTGCTAAATGACTTTCCATCCAGTTTAGGCCTTTTAATTGGTATTAGAGGTAATGATCCACTGTATCTGAGACAAACTTGAATTCACACGAGGCTTTAGTGAATGGAAATGCATTCTTGTAAGCATGATGGTGTGCCAGTCTGGATAGTGCTGTCCAACTTATTTTTTACCAAATACAGGAACCAGTTGGGTCTTAAGGCTGAGAACAAAAAAACTGAACTAGCTTCCAGTTGAAGATAAAAATGAAGCATCAAAAAGCGTGAGCGGCTCCTGGACCAGAGTCCCTGAGAAATTCATATCAAATAAGTCAATTTTTCCAAAGATGCATGCCATCGGCATCAGAAAGCTGGGAAACCACCCATAAGAAATATTTGCTCTGTGTTTGCTGCCGTCAGATCCTAGACTCGTGTACCAGACAATTAAACATAAGAGGCATGCAGGTTCGCAAAGCCTTCCTCTACGACAGTTGTCTCTTGCTTATTACTCATTCGGAAACAGTACGAAACAAATGGGCTTTCTTTCTAACAGCACAAAAAAAATCAAAACCAATTCGGCTCACTGATGAAACAGCAAATCTCTTTTCAACTTACGTCAGTTCTCTAGCCTAGCTTAAACAGATTTCAGTGAAACAAACGACCAGAAAAAAGAACAAGACCATTTTCTTCCTTTGAGACATGATTGCTGTTCTCCACTTGTGACAGGCACTTTTTTTTTTTTTTTTTTGTAAAAACCACCTCGCTGATCCACGTGATGCACAGTTTGGGAAACGATATGAAAAGTTCCTCTTGAGAGATCTCCATTTCAGATATAAACAAATATAAAACAACACTGAATAATCAGCAAAAATATTATTAAAATTAAATACTTTGGTTGAGAAAAACCTAAAAATCACTTACGGGGTTATCTCTTAACCAAAACTTTAAAAAGAAAAAAATATATATATTCTTCGGAAGTTTACAGGAAGTCCAAATAGGCTTTTGCTTTTTGACAATCCAAATCTTTTATTGGAATGTCAGTCAAGTTCATTTAATAAATTTTAGCCCACCTGTGAGAGAAGGGGTCCCAATGGCAGGTTATTCCAGGAGATCAGTGGGCCTGCAGGGGGCGCTGCTATCGAGGGCAGCTTCTGGGCTGGGCTCGAGGCAAGCCTGAGGAAGCGCTGGCTCTGGGGAGGTGGTGGCAAGGGAGCAGGAGCTGGGGGGGCGGTCCGAACACATGGGGCTGGGGGGAGCGTGAGCAGATGTGGCTGGCTGAGGAGGGGCTGGCATTGGCTCTCTAGGAGGTGTGGCCGGCCGCTGGAAAACAGGCTTGTCGTGCTTGGCTGATGAATCTGCCGCGTGATCCTTCAGAAGCCCTGTGGTGCTGGATGGGGCTCTGGTCTCAGAGCGAGGGAGGGCCATTGGAGACAAAGGGGAGTTTGACTCGTTGGGCTTGGCCTGAGTAAGCTTGGCCTCAGTGGGCTTGGCCTCAGTGGCCTTGGCCGCCTCATCGTCCGCACCCTTGTCATTAGGGTGGTACTGCTGGAGGCGGATGTGCCAGGCCAGGCTACAGACAGCTGACACAGTCTTGAATTGGTGGATGACATTCCGGGGTATGAAGTAGATGTCGTCGTCACACAGCTGCACACGGACGTAGCGGATGCCCTCCCGCCGCAGCTGGTTCAGCTTGGCGTCGTCCACCCACTGGACGCACTGCAGGGACACCAGTATTACAGGGGTGAAAATATAAACTGTTATAAACTACCAGTATGTTTGCTTCTTCTGGTTGTGCACTACAGCAGACTGATTGGTATATAAATACGGAGTACTAATGTCCCCTTTCAACTGAAATAATAAAAATGCATTCAGACCTGCACTCAATAATGTGATCGTAGAGCTTTTATATTTATTATGATGTTTTTATACCTAGAATATACCTCTTCTACTCCTACGGTTTTTGAAATAATGACGTTCCAACTCTAAAAAGCCTGTTAATATCCGGTGTATTGCAGGTATACTGACTGATCAGAGGCCAAATATTGATCGCTTAATTTTTTCAGGGTAATTCTTTTTTTTTATTATTTATTTAATTAATTTTTTGGCCTCTGTATGGACATGTGCGGCTATTTTAATTAAAAATAACAGGTCAACAAAAAAATTTTTTTGTAATCATCAGAAAGCAAAACACACTTTTCTAAACGAGTATTGCCTGAATTTAGTTAGTTAAATTCTGATGGCCTAAAATATGCTTTTGGATGCAGCTAAGAACTAGCTCCACATCAGAGAAAACAAAAGAACCATCACACAAAATTGCAAAGATTTTAAACTACTGTTTTGGTTCATTTTCACTAAGTTCATTTTGCACAATAAGAAGTCCAGATATGCTGTCCTCACAGTAACATGCTGACCGCAGTATGAACTCTCGCTGGGCCCTCTGGTCAGAGGGTGCTGTGATACTTCACAAGGCTTTGCTTTGGCTTATGAGTCAAGCCGGAAAAATGTAAAAACAAGTCTGCCGCCCCAGGCTCCTGCTTACCCTTTCAACAACAGACTAGCTCCCCTACTCCCAGCTTCAAACTGTTCTCCACCCAGACCGAAGCCACTTCAGCTGACCTGTAAGCACTTCTGAGGTGTGTGACCACGGAAGGCTGATAAGAGCACTGTACCTACCTGTGACACAGGAGGCTCGAACAGGTCAAGCTGAAGTCTCTGCACGACATCAGTGAAATCCTCAGCGTGAAAACACACAACGTCTTTGGTTATCCTCGGTCGCTCACTCCTGCGAGACGAATTGCAGATAAAAGCAACATCACAGGTCAGTTTGTTTACTGTCAGGAAGCCGCTGGTGCACAGCCGTGTCATTACAGTATGAAGGGGAGGTGGGCGAACGCTAGCACTCACCACTCTCCAAACTGCACTGCCTTCAGGACCCCCACAGCAGCCGTGCTCTGCCAGTCGAAGCTCTGGCCCACATGGTCAGCATGGGCTCTCGTCCTGTCCTCAAACAAAACCTCCCGGGGCTCGCTAGTACGAGGCAAGTAGTGCAGGTTCTTGATCTCGTTCATGGATCTGCAAGCGCAAATGAAGGTTTTATGTTTACATTGCCTCATGTCTTTATACAACCAGCAAGCACTGCTTATACTGTTGAAGCATATCGGAGAAAAGTGTCACTGCAATATTTTTGGGATGTTTAAACAGAATTAACTTAAAAAAAATCCAAAATGTGGTTAATTTGTGTACCCCTTTATAATTGAGTGTAGTATATGCAACCATTAAAAACACACACCTCTGAATTAAGTCCAACAAAAGTCAATGATTGCACTTGGGCTTATGATGCCGTTTAACTAGGCATGCATAGTTTCACACTGCTAGTCGTAACCCTATTATAACACATACAATTTAACAATAAAATGGGATTTAAATGTGTTGAAAATATTACACCTGTCCTACAGCACCCATTAAATTTAAATTGCCCATCCTGTTGTGGGCCCTACCTTTATCAGCTAAGCTTTACTAAACACTTACCAGACTATGTAAAAACAAAGGAGGCTATGAAAATGTACCTGCGCCTCTTAAACGGAGACTTGGGCATGTCAGCTGTGGGAACCATCTGCTCTCCCGGTCGCACCCACATGATGGGCCCATCGTCGCTTTGAGAACGACAATCCAGCTTCAGGCTGGACAAACTCCCCCATGGCAAGGTCATCTGCACAGATACAGCCCAATAATTACAGCCTTCTGGCACTAATTACTTCCAAAAACATCCTGCAGTTACAGTGAGGACAATAAACCAAAACGAGAGTGTACAAAGTATCAAAGGTCCTCAAGACTAGGGCTGGGCGATTAATCGAAAAGTAATCGAAATCGACATTCAGAACCTATAATCGATCAAATTTTTCCAGGTCGATTATTTCGATTACCTTCCCTTTAAAAATATAGACAGTAGATAGTGTGTGTGTCCTTCAATTATTTTAAAATCAAGTAATGCACCCTTCATTCAAAAATCTCTCACTAATATGTGAGCATATTTACTGTACAAAACTTGTCAGTGAACAAAAATAAATAAATAAATAAAAATAATAAAAATTTATCGTAATCGAGTTCAAATGTTCAATTAATCAAGATTTTGATTTTAGGGCAAATCGCCCAGCCCTACTCAAGACAAAATTTCACTGAATGAGTTTGACGGGTACTAATGAGGAGAGGAAAACTAAATGGGATTCAAGAACTGCCCCGTTGCTGTTCACAGGCAGAGGAATGTTTTCTAACCTTGAGGAATGGTGACTCCTCCAGCATGTCCAGGAACTCGGGGAAATAATCACCCACTTCCTCGTCCACGGCACCCACCAGGCTGATCTGTCTCATGGGGCCGGCCCTGTACGTCCCCGAGCAGTATGTTCGGCTTACCTGCGGTCACATGAGCCATTAAATCCATGGCACCAGTCACAGCTTAACTGTAACTTTACTGTAATGCTTAACTATATGTTTATGAGGCAAAAGAATAACAGCAACATTCTTTAGATTATTGCAGACACAAACTGACACATAAGTCTTTAACAGCAACAAGCCCAAACATTGTAATCACTTACAACCTGGCCTACTTTTAGACCTTTTGAATGTTTACATCATTCAGAATCAAATATCAATATCAGCATATAATCCACTATGCAAGTGCTCAGACAACTGGTCTGCTTAAGCCTGTATAGTCAAGCGCAGCTCCCTGAAATGTCATGGAGAAAAAGCCTCACTGTTCGGCTTCCAGACAGCAGAGGCGAATTTGGCACGCAGTGCTAGGCTCTTCAGTTAATGCACTTTAGACGATGGCCACACTGGACGCCAGACTACAGTAAGTAATGTCTTTGCTCTGTTACTCCTCTGGTGTTTAGCTGGGTAAGAATTGTGTACTTGACAGATGCTAAACCTCTCCCGGACTGAGAGGTTTCGACTGGAGGCATCTGTTCATAGTGTGTATCTATGTAATAAAGGTTTTTGGCTACTTTATAGGCACTACTTTAAGAGTAAAGTGTAGGCAAAGACTTAAATAACTAACAAGAAAGCAGAGCAAAAGCAGCTTTGGCCTGGGCAGCACCAATGGAACAGTGTGGGCTTCCTCTAATATTTTTCACTGAATAAATGGCACTATGGTTAGTTATATTTATAAACACATTTATAAAGCTTACTCTTGCCTCTCGTCTTCTGTACTGAAAAAAAATGCTCTCCGAACCGGTCATAAATGGCTTTTTAGAGCTGTAGAAGACACAAATCCCAAAACAAATCTAGTTTTACCTGGGAGTGAAAGTTGGCGATGGTAGTAGTCTCGATGTCCTTCTTGCCGAGGATTTCCATTTTGACATGTGTGTTGGGAAAGTTGAAGGCAAAATAGTCCAGAAAATCAGGCAAATAGGCGGCAGCACCATGTACCACAGACAGCGCGTAGTGCGCCGCTCCCTTTGACGTTTCACTGAAGGCCAGCTCAAGGAACTCGCGAGCGAACCTCTCTGTGTCTCCAGGATGCAGGAAAGAGATCTCATCAGCGTAAGCGTGCAGCACCGACGCGCCTCCGTTGGGCTGCTTCTCCTCATGTATCAGCTTGCTGAAGCAGGAGCCCGTCTGCAGGCACGAACTTCGGATGAAATGGTCTTGGGGGGAGAGGAAAGGCGTCTGGACCCCTTTGGGCACGCGGTACTCACCCAAGCCTGGGCTCGTCTGACACAGCTTCTCGTCTTTGATGTATGAAAGCACAGCCGGATCGTCTGAGGGGGGAGGACTGTCTCCTGTCATTCCAGCACACGTGGTCTGCACTTCCTTGCTGTACATCCGCAAACGCTTGCCACGCTCATCCTCCCTGTGCTTTTTCTTTTTCTTCTTCTTCTTAAGCAGGTACTCCTCAAGGGATTGAGTTTTCCCATTCTCATTATGGCTGACTGGAAGAGGGAGAAGGAGAGTTAGACAGTTATTAATGCTAAAGAGTTTTTAAAAAGCTTTTTTATCCAACACCCCCGTCCCTGGCCTCTACGTTAGAATCATCAGCCTTACTGGTGTACAGTTGAATGTCAGTCGCACAGTTTGGGTTAGACATCCTCTAGTCCTTTATCAGATTGACCACTGAACTGTTCTTGGCTGTTGTGCATAAAACTCTGATACCCTACTGCCACACGCACTGCCATGCCAGTCTCACTGCTATGCTGAAAGCGATCTAACGCACAAATATCAGGTCAACAATGATCCTGTAGACCGAAAGTTGACGAGGTAGACTGTACCTGCATCATTAGCATGGAGCAGGCTGATCTCTTAAAAGTGGCCAGAGAGAGGAAACATAAGGTGTTTTTTTTTTTAACAAGTAGTGGGTCTCACCTCAGCACTGTTTTTGCAAAGTAAAGGACACTTGCAAACTTGGGGAAAAAAGAGAAGCCCATTCCAAGTGGAGACAGTAACAAACTAAAGCAAAAGCTTTCATTTCATTATCACCAGGTCAAGTCTCAGCTGGCCAAATAGTTTCAAACACACAAAACTGAGGTGAACTAGTTTAGTAGTCTGCTAAACAGATCCGTGCCAGAATTTGTGGCACACAACAGTAAAAGACTAAGATGAAGGCTTGTTTTTTGCCCAGCTGTTCATTTGAAATGTGTTGCTTTCCACCATAAAGTGTGCAGCAGTCAAAACAACAGCCCACCTTTCAACTCCTCCCTCTGTCACACAATAACCTGTTCCAATTTTGTTAGCGGGTTTAAATGATCTGCACCACTTTGTACAAATTTTTTCTATGAAATAGTTTACCATGCGCAATACTGTGTTCTTATAAGCTAAAACAATTATTTCAGAAGTATCTTATTATGTGTCTTCCCATGTTTTCTGAATGGGAGCTGAACCACTTAATCACTATATATGTCAATATTACTGACATACTACTTACCTCTACTAAGGGCTATTACCCACTAACTACCATCTGTCGTTAGTAATTCACCTGTCAGTTATTTATAGTATTAATACCCAGCACTGAAATCTTTCAACAGAATTTTTACTGGATTTAATAGGACTTTATAATTTATATTGCACTTGTTTCCGTGTCTCTTTGCAGTCATAAGCAATTCTCACAGGGATCAATAAAGCTTTCTGATTCTGTTTTGTACGTAAAAGAGAGTTACATGTGAAAAACTGCAGAGGAGACAGTAACATGTGCAAAACTGCAGGACACAGCGCGTCAGTGTGTGTGCTCTCAGTGCCAGCCAAGAAGTGAAGGCAGGCAGCGGAGCACCCTGCACGTTTCCCAAAGTTACCTTTCTTTTTCTTGTTGTTTTCGGGGACCTTGACGTTGGCCTCGGCGTTCTCCTTCTTCGCCTTGAGCTTGGCGTCCTTGTCGGTACGCTTCTCCTTGCGCTCGGCCTTGGCTACGGTAAGGGGCGTGAATGTGAAGAGAGGGGTGGGAGCCAGGAGAGAGGACCCGGGGGATTTGGCAGCTGTTCGGGCCGCTGGAGGGGTCTTCCGAGGCGGCCAGGGCAGAGCTGGGGCTTTCTTGGAGCCCTGGTGGTCGTGGTGGTGGTGTTGATGAGAGGGGGTCCGTGTCTGGAAGATGGGCCGCTCTTTGGTGCCCAGGTGGCGAGGCTGCGAGTTGTTTGTCTGTTGTTGTTGTTGTGGTGGTGGTGGTGGATGTTGTGGTTGCTGCTGCTGGGGTAAGGTCCCCCGTTGCTGCGCTTGTGGATGGTGACGCTGGTGCTGGTGCTGGTGCTGGTGGTGCAGCTTCACCCTCTTCACCTCTTTATCCAGCCGCTCCAGCTTCTCTCCGCACGGGGAGCGCTCCCTCTTCTTCTTCTTCTTCTTCTCCCTCACGACACCCTTCTCTTCGAGCTTCTCCTCCACTTTTCCTCCACATTTAACTCGCACCAGGTCGACCTGTGCAGCCATTTTGCTTGAAGGGGGGGACAATTTAAAAGCCTAGTTAAACTTGAAGCACGCATGTCCTCCTAGGTCCCGAGTTGCATGGGATTTGTAGTCCAAAAACAGAGCCTACCCTATCACAGGCCAGCGATTTGTAGTTCTTATCCTTTTCCCATCACATGCGCATGCGTAGTCCCACGGTGCACCATGGGAGACGTAGTTTTCGTTGCCAACAGGCACTGGAACGGCTGCGTGAGCCACTGCACGCACCTAGTCCAGGAGCTGACGTCACCGTATAACTCCATAGGCGGGGCGTGCAAAAGAGAACGCACCCCCACAGTTCAGGAGAGAGACGGACCCTCAATGAAAAACAAAAGCTGACAGTGATATCGTGTATTTATATTTATTATAGGTTTAATGTAAATTATACTACAACATATAAATATATATTGTGAAAAAAAATCTAGTTGAATACTAAGAAATTCGTGTTTTTATTCCCTCTAAGCGTATTTGACTCATTAGGCCTAGTGTGTGTAGGCATAATACAATTGATTTGGCTACACTCAACAACAATGGGCCTAACAAAGCAACCGACTGAGAATCTGGAACTAAAGATGACTCTTAAACAAGACAAAACTTGAAAACATGCCTAAAGACCCTGCTTGTAATTTGACCTCTATGCAGTGTCCTAATGAGAAAAGAACTGTTGAAGTCAAAACATCTGGAAGACCAAGAATTCAAGGCTCATATAGGTGAGCAAAACCCTCACATCACTGCCAAAAACCTCCAGGAAATTTTTGCTGGCATTGATCCACTAAGCACTATCGCACTAAAGGTAACTGACAATTTGGAAGCAAGTGCTATGGCCTAAGGGATGAAAAGTAGACTCTGGTCTCAAACACCAAAGATGTGCTTGAAAAAGCAGAAGCATTTAAATAAAATTATATCTTGCCAACTGTTAAGCATGGGGTGGCTCTGTTATGTACATTGCTATTGTGTAAAAGCAGTAGATTAGAGAAAAAGAATTCTACCTAAAAACAACAAATCATAGAAGCTTATAACTCAGTCAGTTAAGAAACCAGAGGAGAAAAAATGTTGGTTATCACAACAACACAATGATCCAGAACATCCCTGGAATCTGTAGTCAGGTCTTGTTTTGATGTGTCTAGTGGGCTCAAAGTTTCACAACTTTGACGACTGGCTGTTTTGATTGGTTTTCCTGTGTTGCACATTCCAGGCTGAAACATTATTTGTACCATCAGAATGAGGGCTGGGTCTACTCTGCAGGCACAGTATACTAAATAGGTTCCTTTATGTCTTTATTTAACTTTAAATGTGTAGTGTATATATACATCCACTATATGGAAAAAAGTATTGGGACATATCTGTTTTTCAGGGTTTGGGTCAGACGTCTTACTTCCAGTTCTTAATGCTTCAGCAGACCACGATAAAATTTTTTGCTATTAGCTGCTATTCGTTTAGTCAATTTGAACATTCACTTTTTTTGACGTACATTATGTGGACAAAAGTATTGGGACCTCTTAATTATTGAATTTTGATGGCCCCTTACTTCCAGTGAAGGTAAATTTCAGCAGATCAATACATGCTTCTGACAGTTTGTGGACACAGTTTGGGCTATTTCAGCACCACTGGGCACCAGTGCACAAAACAAAAGATCTATAAAGACATGGCTGGGTGAGTTCAGTGTGGAAAAACTTGACTGGCCCACACAGAGCCCTGACCTCAACCCCATCCAACACCTTTTGGATGAACTGGAATAGAGATTGTGAGCCAGGCCTTCTCAACCTCATAAATGCTTTACAGAATGAATGGGCACAAATTCCCAAAGAAACTCCAAAATCATGTGGAAGGCCTTTCAACTCCAGTGGCGTCCCAATACTTTTGTCATAATAAAAACAGGTGGCATATCGACAGCCCTTAGCATAGCTTGGACATGAACCCGAATTCTAGTAGAGCTGGGATACTCGGATCCTTTTTCGGACTCGGCTCCCTCTGAGTCACTCAGTAAACTGATCCGGATCTGCGAGTCACTTGAGTCACTATTGCCAAATTGACAGCGGCCGGTCAAATTACCATGGCAACCTGACCTAGTAGACCTATATCC
>JBBPDB010000134.1:3750263-3781865 GCA_037974465.1 Brachypetersius altus
TTTTGTAAAGCTGCTTTGTGACAATGACCATTGTTAAAAGCGCTATATAAATAAAATTGAATTGAATTGAATTGAAGACCAGGACCCAGATTCACACTCCCAACCCTGGAGTTGTGAGGCAACATCACTAGCCACTGTGGGGCCATGTAAGAATTAAGAGGTTACAGAAAATGAATGAATTAACGAATTAAATTTGGGTAATATCATGATAATACAGAGCGAAAAATGTTCGATTTATATTTTACACGGCTCTACTATGGAAGGCATCGCCTATTTGCCAAGAAATAGCGAGCGCCTTTTTAGCCCTGGCCCAAAAGAAAAGCTCTACATGTAGGATTATTCAGTTAGACCAATTTCAAAACCATGTGTTTTTACTCCATACAGCTTTATCTGTTTCATTTGGAGGGAGACTGGAATAAAGGCAGAAAGAAACACAATGGTTTGCGCCTTGAAAAAAACACAGAAAAATCAAGAACGCAAGAAAGTTTGGGTGATTTCATTTTTTGTTTTCAAAAATATGAAAAGAAAAAAAATACGTTTATATGATAATTGATAACTGTATGATGATCCGATGATCCGAGAAGAACAAAGCCAACCCAAAAGCTGCATGCTCTACCAACAGCTGAAACTGCACACTTTTCCTGTTGGCAGCGAGGCAAGCAATTTGTTTTCTTCTTTTCTTGTTTAAATTAAGGATACCACCAGTCAGATACTCCAGATTCGCGTACATTTGTTCAGTATACTGATGTTCTGAAAATAATTCTGGTACCAGTTCTAGATTTGAATATCTTTAAAAATATCTTAAAAGCCTTCAATTCTAAAAATTAACTCCCAAACCCACCCCAGATGGCTCTCGCAAAACAAAGTAAAATCTGAATCCTCCACCCACTATTCCAAAGATTCTCTAAAGCAGTGGTCCCCAACCTTTATTTGGTCACGGAACGGTTTAATATCAGTAACTATGTTCACGGCCAGGCCTTTAAGGAGTGGCAGATAAATATACGTATATTATACAAATAAATGATACGCATAAAAATGGGGGTATTTTAAATATATAATAATGGGGTATCTTTAAAATACACTAATAAACGTAAATCCAGTGTGTACTCGCAGCTTTATTAACAGCATTTTCATAACAATGAGCCGACATCAACAGAACACGAGTAACATCCACGTTTTTTTTCTGTGCAGCCTGCGGACCGGTACCGGCCCGTGGCTCGCGGGTTGGGGACCACTGACCTACAGAATATCAGGCAGGTGCTTTAAGTGTTATTATTGATCAGGTAAAGTGCCAAACTGCTTATGATTTTTGGTATGTATGAATGACTAGTAAAACCCCAGCATTTAAGGGTCAAAACAGAACTCAATCTAATAGCTAAGAAGCATACAGTCTTCAAAGCCAATGGTCACACATATAAGACAAGGCACTAAGCATATACAGCTGTTCAACCCCGGTATTACCAGTAACACTAAACCCCACTGAAGATGAGGCTGGTTGGGTTCACTCACTCTATGAAGTAGACCATGCCTGTCTCCGTGTAGGCCATCTCCCAGTTCTTGGGCAGGGGATCCTGACTCTCGTCCTGTGGCAGTGTGCTCCAGGCACGAAAGTCCATGGTACTGCCAGCCTGCGTGTAGCTGGGCACAGCTTTCCTCCACTCCACTCCCTCCTTATGCTCTGCAGTGCCAAGGAGAGAGAGGGAAAGGATGTCAGGTGAGGATATGCAGGTATGCAAGTCTTACATGGTCAGTACAGCTTCTCTCTCAAGTAGGATACTCTCAAATGAGGTCTCCTGCTGACTAGTAAAAGGGAGAGAAAGAGAGAGAGAGAGAGAGAGAGAGAGAGAGAGAGAGAGAGAGAGAGAGTGAGAGAGGATTTGCATGTCAGTGCTGATTTGAATGGAACATCCGAGGCTGAAGCAGGCAAGCTTCCGTGAAGCAGCGCTAAAAATGCAACAAATGTGTATGTATTTGTGTGTGTATACATACATGCATACATGATTATGATAAACACACACACACCTCAAATTCATGCGCGGGTATTTTCTTTGGTATGTGCTGTCATTTTCTTTGGTATAAGCAGGTAAATACAGTAATAAATGGATTTAATTTACAGTAATAAAAATACAGGGCTCTAAAAAGAACAAAATGAAAAACGTGAGAACACTCGAGAGGCTCCACGGGGGAAACTCTGGATTGGCTACTTACGTTCTTTGATTGGCTATTTACAGCTCATGTAAGCCTATATAATGCATGCAGTCCATTGTTGTAGAACTCTGGATGACACCCAAATCTTCTCAGAATACATGATGTATTATGTTACCCTATCATCATATTGGCCACTTCTGCATTCATGTATGCGTGTATTTTTATCTTTCAGATTTGATCTATCTGTCTCCTCTGGCCTTATCTGTGCAGTGGGCCTTTGGTCAGTCCCTCTTAATGCAAATGTGCTGATTATACATGAGCATGCAGAACAGACAAAAAAAATACAGCAGAATATAACACTATATATTCTGCTGACGTTGCAGTGTTGCTTAGTCAGAGGAGATGTGTCAAAAATTGTGAAACACCTTCTGTAGTTTACACTCATGCGATATTCTCAAGAACATCAGGAATATTTGCATATACACATGTACATTCCCACTGGGGTGGAGTTGCATTAGGGTGGGCTTCACTCAACACATGGGAGTTGAGAAAGAGTGCAACAGGAACGAAGAAGGGAAAAAAAGGCCCGAAAAGAAAACAGAACAAACACAAGAGGAATGTTCGGCATTCACCCGGTAGGCCAACCTACGTTGTGAAACTGCGCTTTGTACAGTTAACCAGGACAAAAGGTGTCTCTGTAGCTCAGTTTCATACACATTATAATTCACTGTCTCCCACCAAAGTAGCTAAAGGACACAAAGAGGGTGTAATTAACTGTAAAGAACAAAAGTATACAAGCTCACCTTTACAAACATACCACCACTGAGGTTTGCATCTACAGCTCCAGACCAGACCGTTTTATCCTCCTCTCCATTTATACTTGGCTCAGGTGTACAGAAGAGCAGCCCCCCATTCGTCTATGTGTTTGAAAGCAAGGAGAATGAAGTCCAATCCAAACAAACCAGTAGACAGCTGTGAAGAATCCCGTCCAACTGAATCCGCTACCATGTCTCACACTACAGGCCAAGATGGTGCATCTATACCAGATTCACTGCCAATCTGGAGCGCTCTGAATGACTGATTTTCATTCGCTCCATTGCCTCTGCATGGCCCTTGTGTGATGAATCACTGACAAAGTCTGAAGAGTGTAAAAAGCAGCTTATGGATGGGGCGGGGGGGCGCGTTCCTCAAGGGTGTCAACAAGGTCCTATACAGTTTTGACTTCTACTGCTCTCTCCAAGCCTAAGGAGCTACATGATCAATCACCACCAAGGCTGGCAATCATGACACCAGACACATTTTCATAACAACATCCTGGGCATGAAGCTAATGCTATTTTAATGTCAGTATCATTAGAGCAGTAATGAGAGATTCTGCCTGTAGGCTATCCATGTAACTGCCAGGTCTTCGTTTTTGATGTTTTTGGAAAGATTTCCATTCTGGAAACAATTGGTGACTATCAGCTAGTTCTATTTGTGGATATTTTACTTAGGATTAAAAATATAAAGGTTTTCAACTTCTTGCAAGTACCCATGATGGCCAAGACTGGTCAAATGGCAAATTTCATATAATGTAGGACCTCCAGACTGAAAGGATGATTCCCGATTCGCTATTCTTACCTATACAATACAAATATTTATGCAAATCATGAAAGCACTGAAATTCTCTTGTATATTCAGATTTACCATTACCCACAATGCACTGCGGCACAGAGCTAACTCACCAAGGAGACACCAAGGAGTGGAACACCAAAAAAAGACATGCCAGTGTTTGTATAAGACTCCTACATAATTATGCTCTGTGCAAAAAACAATACGGATTGAATGCAATCAGCATCTCAGTCCACTCTTTTACGGGATAAAGACTCCTATCTGATAGCATGTGCAACCACTGAGCCACTGTCCTGCATAGTTTTTCTTTGACATGTAATGGTTCTGTTTATACGTCTTATTCCATCAGCGCCACCTATGAGTGAAATCGCACATATGTAGATTGTGACTAGAAATTAGACACTCGTCTAAATACCACAGCAATCCGTTTTATCTTGATACTGCCTAACCCGAGTGAACTTCCTTTCTGCATATTATTGCAATTGGTTAAGCAGTAAGACAGCATTCTGCACCTCATGGATCAACAAAGCCTGTGAATAGTGGATACTTGTTTAATACTCTGAAGTCCAGAGCTTGCTGTAGTGTGAAATTTTAAAGCACTGTTTTCTGGCTCAAGTATGTTTTCTAAACTTCTGCTAATATCCAAAAAGCTTCCATCAGCTTCCCAGGAGGGGAAAAGCCCCAACAGAGATTCTGATGCGTTGAATCGGTGAACTATCCCTATACATGGTGCGGTGAGCGCATCACTGCCACCACTGGCTCACAAACAGGAAACTTTATTGGCCGAACAGCTCTGCCCATAGCGCACAATCAGCACCTCTTTAGTGGACAGCCAAGCCACAAAGCTGCAGGGCAGAGCCATGATGAGGATGAAGCCTAGTTCTGCTGCCAAAAAAGGCCATCTTTAGAGCAGACAGGCGAGTAGCCCATACTCCACTTACCTTCTTACAGAGTGGCTAATGGAATTGTTTTTTCCTCTCCACTTATTGCTCTTCCGCTCTCTTAATTCTCCCCAAGAGACTGAAGCACCAGCGTCCTCTCGCAGAGTCAATTGTCTACAGCAGACATCTGGCTAAACTCCGCACTTTTGACCCTGTTGACTGGGACATTCCCAGGTCTACTTCTTGAACCTTGGACTAAATTTGAAATTAACGATTAAAAAACAGCGCCACACTGACAAACCAATCATTTTTGAGACGGTAAGGTGTTAAAAATTCTGCAGGGTCCACTTTTCATTCCAGCCTCCAAAATCCACAGACACACTCTTCCCTCCTCCTTCTGATCTGTTTGAAAGTTAACTGTGTCCAGGACTGCAGCTCATCCTTAAATCTGGCTCTTTCCATCGTGACACAGCAAAACTCTCAAACAGCACTACTGGAAACTCCCTCAGAGCCAGTCTTGGCAGCGTAAAATCTCCAAGCAGCCAGCTTTGCAGCGACCTCCCTATATGCAAGATTACACACACAGTCTGAGGTCTTGTCTGTTATATCCCTCAGACAGCATCACAAGGCACTTTGCCCTACCAAGTAAGCTCTGTTTGATATTTATCTCTGAATATTTACCTCTTTAGATTGCTCTTTTTTAGAGCTGACCTTTATGATGAGATTAGCTTATGCAGTGTTTATTTTGAAGAGAAGGTGACGATGAGATCCAGACAGAGGCAAAGAAATGAGAAATATGAAAATGAAAAGGCTGCTCTTCAGCAAAGAGGGTTAGAATATATTTTAGCGCACCACTTAACATGTATTAAGGTGAGACCACATCTAGAGAACCAGAAAACCTATATGCAGGTTCTCATCTGTAATGCATATCACTAAAAAGAACTGGGACCTAGTGTCTTGATAAAGGGCATAGCTATAATCAGCCAGTCCCTTGGTCCTGAGACAAATTGCTTGACCTGGTAGCATCTACAGATAGGAATTAGCATTTTTTTTTTTTAAATCTGGAGACAAAGCTACAATGAACTCGCATTTGCTCCACCTGAGATTTAGATTAGCTGCCATATGCACTGCCTACCCAAGGAAATGAAATTTTATATTCAATAGAAAATGTAGATGGGTTCTTATCTAATGGATATCTTCAGACGGGAACCAGGAGGCTCTGATGAATTGCAAGAAGGAAGGCGATAATGATCTCACCTGTGAGTCCATTGACAAGTGCAGGTCGCTCTTCTTCCTCCTCCTCCTCAGGTGCCGCACTGTCCGTCCTCTCCATTTTGCTGACAGAAGTGGTACGTTTGCGCTGCACTTCGGTGTCAAACTCTTCATCAAACAGCACCTGGTCCACCAGGTCGGGCTGAACTGGGCTCGGCTCAGCCGGAGGTTTGGGCGTGCCATAATAATTGCCTGCAGAGGAGAGCAGACTTTAGTTTTCTCTCTGATCAAACTAGGAGAACTCCAAACTTCAAAGGCTAACCTTTACTCTATTCAAAGCGCCTCTAGCTATAGATTTCCACGTGTTGAGTAGTCAAGCTGGGTGTACACTTTCAAAATACCCAACAGATTTCCAAAACAGAAATCCCACACTTTGAACCAGACTTATGGATTTCTTTTTTAAGCCCCAGATCTCACTGTTATCATGGGATACAAAGAGAGACAAACTAGATTCAACCCATCTGCTCACACAAACAATGTAGCAAAAAAGGAAACACCTATCATCTCATATAGCTATACAATTGTAATCAAATAAATTAGAAACATAGTGAATGTTCTCATTTGTGTGCAGGCAGCTTCTGAGAACTCAAATGTTTTGAGTCATAAATATCAAACAAAAATATTGAAAGGCCTCTGCTCACACCAGAGCTCGACTGGAAGCCTACGATTGATTTGTTTGCTGCTCTCACCACATCCATAGTATAATCATTCGACCTTCAGATCTTGAGAATTCGTTGTAAGGGGCTCAATCGAGGGTAAAAATCTCAGTACAATTGTGTCGCGTAGGCCATATACCAATGATTAGTTTCAAGATCATGTAGCTTTCGACATTATAGGACATTTACGGCATTTATCGGACGCATGTAAAAGTAGTCTGGATGACTATTTCAGCATCTTCTTTCACAACTTGCAACTGACAGGGAAACTGGATCCACTGTTTATGAAGTATTTAAAGCCTAACAAAATGTGTGTGTCTTTGGGTTCAGCAAAAACATCTGCTTTCTAGATCCTCCTCCTACATGATACCTACTGCTTCAACCGCCACCACACTAATCACTAGTCAGTTCCTATTATTTCCAATCGACAAGACACAATGCTTTTCTACGAGACGAAATCCAAGCATGCCTGACTAGCTAACGTTCTCGCTTTGCCTCTTCAGTAGGACTGTAACTCTTGTGTGGGTTTCATGCTTGTCGTCCTGCTGTTCAGTTCTCTTTGGCGCCCCCTCAGGCCACTGCTCTACACCCTTACTGCCTATGTGGGACCATGCAGTGCAATGACAGCTCACGTCCCAGGGAGGCAGGGGGCTTTCCGCTTAGCTTCAGTGTTCTGTGTAGCGCAGATGCTGAGGGGGGAGAACAAAGAGAAGGCACACACCTCCACAGTCCTTCTAACTGCTTCTTGATTTAACCTGCATTCTGTGCAGTTAAAGAGAAGGAAACAGGGTGAAAAAGGAACAGGGCTCTAGAGAGTATGAACAGATTTATTTGCTGTCCTTTGCATTCCTGACCTTCTGTTGCCTAGTGGCCCACTGTATTTTCTAAATGTTGCTCAGAATTGTCTAGGGATGTGGGCCACAAATTGCACAGAAACGTTATCGCGTCGAACAGAACAGAGCCTGTTTTAGAGCCTGGAAGGCTGAGAAAAAGAGCAACGGCGAAGCGTGACGGGAGTCCCCCCCCCCCCATAAAATAAATAAAACATACAGCACGGCCAAGCTTCAGATGACACGAGAATATTTCACAAGAGCTGCCTCTGGAAAGCGCGGTCCCGGAGACCTTCGTCGCACATTGCAAAGTTAATTATGCTGCATTATTTACACTCTCATTTGGCAACGTTACGCCGCTCGTCTAGACCCAAACACCAGTGCTGTTTTTAGTAAACTGCCGGAGCAGAATTGGCATTAATATATTCCTAATTGAAACTCCTCATTTGAATTAATCACACTCTTTATTGCGTTAGTAATTTACGTGGTGCCTGGCTTGTGATAATAACAGAAGATGTCAAAAGGGGATTTGTCTGTTCAGACCTATTAATTACTCTCACCACTTTACCTCGTGCAGGAGTGGGCAAGAGGGAGGGTAGGCCTGTGATTAAACGACCCATTTGCAGCAGTGCGTTAGCTCGGAGTATTGCACCTTAGGCTTTCACGCATTATCCTGTTCACATAGCCCCCAGCTTCTAGAGACGGGAGGCAAGAACTCTCAACAACAGATTATTGCTACATGCCCCTGAGGAGAGAATCTAACTGTATACAGATACCCATTAACTTTTGATAGTATGTTAGAATAAAAACAATCTGTGATTGCGTGGCATCTTGAACATCTTCACACGCGGAGATGCATGACGGACACAAGAGTAAAGGGCAATGTGTCTCGGCTGTCCACTTCTGATCTGATCGCCCATGATGTAATGTGTAAATAAGGCCTTTGAGTCATTCAAGCATTTATCTGAGAGCTGTTATTCGCAAGTAAATGACCCTCATGCGTTTGCTGACTGGTACACCGTGCTAGTTTCTCATGGCTGCAGACAAGTTGTTTTGAATGCTCTGTAATTGGCTGCATTGCAAGTAGACAAGTATTCCTGTCTTGTTAAAGCAGGTGATTCTTCAAACATTCACTCATTTCAGAGACATTTTCACTGTGTTTTAAACAGCTTGCTGTTCTAATGATTTCATTTTGTGTTGTTTTTCCACACCAATGAAGTACTTCGGGTTGTGCTTAGCAAATGTTTTTTCTCTCCTGGGTATACACTGCTGTTTTTTACTGGCTGCTATATTTCAGGCATTGACCTTGACCAGTTGACTGCTGCCCTCTCTATGCACATGTGATGATTTTAGTATGAAGCTGCCAATGGTCTTTATATGTAAGCTGCATTGGCTTCGCGACTGAAAAAAATAAATAAAATGCAGACACCAAATATAGAGGCTAGAGGTGGTGAGGGCTGAAGTAATGTCTCAGGAGCAGCAAAAGGCAGAAGTATAAAGCTGTTTCGTGCTCCCGGCTGGATGCCCCTGATCAGCCTTGGCAGCCGTGCTGCTCTTCTCGTTTGAGAGCAGTGTGACCCACAGGGAATCAGGTTACACACACCACCAAGTGGGCATCTCTCAGCAAGTGTGAGTGCGTTGGTTTGTGTGAATCTGTGACTCATGGCTTCTTGGCTGTAGCTTACTTCGAACGCTGCCTATCACACACACACACACACTCACACACACACACACACACGCCTGGTTGTACAGAATTGCAAAGCCTTTAGGATGCCCCTGGCAGCTCCTCCCACTGCACGTATCAGCACTTGTTTTAAGAAGCCTCATCATTATGAAACACAATACACTCCTACACCTGTTTCGCAAAGATCTGGAAATCCAGAGGAACCGAAAACGAAAAGTATCCAGACAATATGTGCACACACAGCTTGCATAATCTCTATAAAAAAGCTTGGACAATTGAGACTGCCATTGTGGCTAAGCGGGAAAAGACTTCATATTGAAATACTTATATTAACACACAATATTCATTTCAGTGAGTAGGTGTCTACAAACCTTTGGACATGCAGTGTATCTACAAGAGCTGCACAGTAAATCGTTAAATTAAATTGGATGCTGGAACAGGCCTCCAGAATGTTTATGTGAACGGCAAGCAGCTGGGCCCTGGCATTGCAATTATGGTGTTTACTGTTTTGCCCACCAGCTGTTTTAGAAGCCAATCATGTCTGTGGATACATTTGCCTCAGTTCAGTAGAGTGAGAATTGAGATACATATGGATGACCAGATGAAATGATGGACACAACCTGGCTATTTTTAAACAAGGTAGGAAGACGCTGATGTTCCTCCCAATGAAGTCAGTCATTGTCGATTTGTCTCTGTACAATAATAATTGAAGGTTTCTGTTAAATCATGACTTATTATCATGGGGGAGCTCTTCAATCTGTAGGCTGTGGCTTCGAATCTCAGGACACGCACCATTTTTCTCATTGTTTCACTCTGGTGAATGGGTGAATGGGTTAAATGCAGAGGACTCAAGTAATTTCCTCCACGTACAATAAGAATCAAATAAATTAAAAAGTTACAAGTTCACTGATGATACTGCAGCTGCAGACCTGAACAGAAACAATGGCAGCACAGAGACAGCAGATCTCTTAATGTTAAAAAATGAACTGTTTGTTGACTTCACAACACATCAATGATCTGATTCTGCAGAGATTCAAAACCTTCGAGGTCCTTGGTGTGTCCTTGACCAGCTGTTCCATCAACAGGCACACGAACAGTCTCAGACTGCAGGACCCTACAGCCGATTGTGAGGACAGCTGAGAAAAACATCAAGGTCTTCCTATTCACCATCAACACCTACTTAAACAAGGGCTGCAACTACAAGTCCACCAGTGGACGAACCATCCAGCTATCTTCCAACAACATCAGACTCCTCTTCTTCCGCAATATGGAAGCTCCCTAAAAGCTCCCTCCCTCTATATACGATGCCCATCTTTATATTGTTTTACGGTCCTGTCTAGTTAGAATCTTGGGTATTTACTGTCTTGTATATTTACTGTTCTGGGTGTTTATTGTCTGGCGGATTTATTTCAGTTTGTTTTCTGTACTCGCCTCACGCTGCTGCGTATTTGCACTTTATGTAGTCCTGTGTAATGTGCAGTGGTTGTGTGTTGGGCTGAAGAACCTTTTATGCCAGGTTGTATAGCTATACTGAGGGCAGACAGTAAAGACAACTTGACTTAAAAGTTATTGGACATCCTTGTATATGGAATTGTTTCTACATGATAATACAGACTGAATGGTAAAAGTAGGGCTCATACATCTCCTGAACCTCCAAACAGCCACATACTCAATCGCATACAACTTTTGGAAATGGGCTGAATGATTTTACAGGTTATGAGCATTTATTTGGGTGTTTACATGATTAATCACATGACCTAAAGGTCAAAAATGGTGCAGGCTGATCTTTATCCACATCATGTCACAGGTTCACCTATATGTTCTTATACACAAGTGTATATATGTAATAATGTAATACCTTACATAGTAATAATGTCACAATATTGTATTTTCCTCACATTGCAGAAGCAGAATACTGAACATAATTCTTCCTCTAAATCCACTTTTTAACTGCTAGAATGATAATTATCTCTACTGGAGGATAGTTCATTTTCCTTATAGAACAAGTTTGATCAAAAGAGGCTAATGTGACAGACCACCCCCCAACCCCACCCCAACCCCCCAAATATTGTTCAGTTCTACCTAAAGTTAGAAAAAGAAAAAAAAAAGTTACGGGTTAGAAAAAAAGGTGACAAATCTAGCTCACATAAACAACTAAGCAAATCTGCTGAGAACTGTTCAGACAGTGTGAAATATTAACTCTTCAGAGCAATCTTTCTTCCAGCGCATCTTCTAAGCCAGCTTTATTTCCACTCCAACTTCCAAAACGTCTTTCTCTCCTGCCACGGTTTTCGTACGTCCATCCATCATGCCTTCACCCTCTCCGCCTGGGCTCGGAATAGAGATGTGAGGAGGTTTAAGACTTTACCTGGTCACATTTTCATCTGTATACCTTGGAGATGAGTGCCATCGGCCTGGCCGTGTCACAGGCCTCCCAGGCGCCTGTCAAACAGCGGCTATGTGATGAATCACTCACAAACACACCATTACTCATTCATGAGCAACTGGGCGGCAGTGTGGAGAAGGAGGGACAGGGGAGAGGAGGGGAGTGGCATCTGTTGAGGGCTGCAGTGTCATTCATCTGCAGTTAATCCGTATCAGAAGAACTGCCTGAACCGGACATGACTCGGCTCTTCGCAACGCATTTTCTCACTTCTTTGTTGGGTTCGGGTCAAGCTCAAGTTTCATGCGTGGGTTTCTCACAGCCCACCTCCTTTCTCCTTTATTATCACTGTCTTGAACAAATCTGGCAGGCTGGAATCACACAAGGTCAGCGCAGTGAAATTACACTGGCATGATGAAAGAATCCAACAAACTACGCTGTTGTTTCCTATTGTAAAATATTTTTAATGGTTTGTTAATTATTTAATGATCACTTTCTAACCTCTATTTTTCTTCGTATATCCTGTTCACTTATATCTTGACAATCCTCCATATTATAATAAGCACAGATTTTTCTTGTCTTTGTTATAACTGCACAGATGCACTTGACATAAATGCATACATCACTATTCACTAATGGAAACAATTTAATCAACCTAGTGAAAAGTAACCGTTTTCTAATTTCTCAATAAATTAGACAATAGTAACGGATAACAGGAATCCACCCCTTTTTCACAACCTAATCTGTACCACATGGGAACAGACTGAATGACTGGAACTTCTGTGTCAAAAAATACTATTGTTTGTATATTTATGCCTCTCCTTCAGCTCTGAATGGATTTCAAATGTCAATGAATCATAAATCATTCCGACCATGAATGAGAATCACAGCCAACTCTGGCACTCACAGAGAATCAGTGCACGAGTGTCATGGTCATAAACACAAAACCCTCTCTAAATGGTAAACACTGCTACCAATGAATAAACATTTCCTACACCAGGGCTGACATATTACTTCAGAATCAAAGCATGCTATTACTGTGCGCTGAGTCAGACTTAACCTTTCCCCTTTCTGAGAACAGTACAGTCTAATAGAAGAATAATTTCCATTTTATAAATATCACCCTTTCTTTTTCACTTCTGTGAAGGTGTACGCAAATGTATCTGCATTAAATTGCAGTGGAGGGGTCCATGACCTGCTACAATCTTGCACTATGTGCAAATCTGCCGAACTGCACGTAATCTTCAATTATCTGTCTGGCTAGGCCCAGGACAAGACTCTGTGTTCTCCTTCAAGTGTGATGAGCTGTCCCATGGCGCTGCATTAGTGGCCTTTAAAAAAGATGAGGCGGCATTTCATGTGACTGGGAGGAATCCAGAACTTGACTTCACCCTCCCAGATCTGTTGCATAGTGTGGAAAAGGATTAAAACTGGAGAGAAAATCAGGTAAAAAAAAAACCTGAGTGATACACTACATGGACAAAAGGTAAAGTGACCCAATGCACAAATCAAAGCTAAACACAGCCGCAGTCTGCATTTAGGCTGCGTGGTCTTAGTTTGATTTGTGCATTGGGTCGGTTTAGAGTGGTCCGAGTTTGTTGGCCCTGGCCTCAGCAGCCAATTGAAAGTGCAAACACGTCCTCAAAATAAGCCTGGGCCTGAACCAGACCCAGTGCAGAAAGAAAATAGAACAGTTGGAGAATGGGCAAAATGCTGTCATGGCCGGTTTCCTTCAAAATGGCCATAGGGTTTGAAAAGCTGAAATAAGCAACCAGTGAAGCAAGAACGTTACTCATCATTACATCATGCTCTTGGCAATCTGAGCACCTCCTGAAATAGACAACGCCGCAGCCTGGACCATAATACGTTGTCAATAGACACTCTCCATTGAAAACTGACTCAGCTGTGTTCTGTGGGAGACGAAATGTGGATCTGAACATCAACAGCTTTAATAGGGCCTAGTGGACCAGTAACAAGTTTAATGGGGTCTAGTGGAGGGTCATGGCACTGGACTATTGCAAAATGACTTCCTCGCTGTCCTCTAAGACTCAAAGCAGTGTGAAACAGAATGTGCACCTCTCTCTCAGTTAGAGTCCAGATGGAGTGGGGCTTTGATCTAACGTCTAGCTCTATTCACCTGACGCCTTAGGTCACAGTAGACAAAATGAACGCAGTGAGGAAGATTGGGGACAAGTAATACACTATAAGAACAAAAGTATTGGGACACACCTGTTTTTCAAGGTTTGGGCAAGGTCCCTTATTTCCAGTGAAAGACAATCTTAATGTTTTAGTATACTAAGAGATTTTGGACAACAGCATACTTCCAAAACCTTGTGGAAAGACTTCCAGGAAGACTGGAAGCCATTAGAGCAACAAAGATGGGAGAAATTCAGGATATGGGCTTTTAAAAGAATGCTGCTGATTTATTGGAATTTATTTTACATACTGACCAAGTTAAAGTCTATGAATGTCATTAATGGTCAGACATCCCAATACTTTTGTTCATATAGTATATATGCCATGTAAGCCAATATTTATAATGATATAGGATACTGTAGTATATAACATGTAGAGCACTCCACTCTACGATCTGTAGCAAAACAGTGTATGTATCTGTGGCTGGCAGCCAGCAGCGGTTAGACGAGGAGCAAACACAGCAGCAAGCAAGCTCTAAACCCTTTTTAAAGGTGATGCAGAGGCATAGCTTGGCTCATTCTCTCCACTGCTAGACTTCCTGTGAGAGAGCAGTGAATGGAGCAAATCCACAAATCGCAGCAGTTAAGGCCCAAATGAGCAGCGGTTATGGGCGAAACATCAGCCCGCTTTCTCCCACACTCTGCAGAGATTAAACAGTGCGCCCAGCCGCACAACGCAGTGTGAAAAACAGTGTTGTGCCAGAGGAGGGGTGGGGTTGGCCTGGGATTTACTCACCAGGGGAGCAAATGAGTTAGAGGAGGCTTGACGACTTCCATCCTCCATCCATGTGATCTGCAGCCCACAGCTCTGATGTAATACTGAGTAACAGTGAATCGCTGACTGAAGCATTGACTGAGGCAAAGGAACCAGATTTAACAGCTAAATCTGGCCATGTCTACAGCCATAGAGTTTAACAAAGACACACAATACAATAGTGGGTTTTTCCACAGATATTCTTTAGCTCTGTCACGATAACTCAAGCTTAAATACTCTATTTGAAAAATAAATGTAAATAAATCAACAATGATTAGCGTGCAAATCTTTTAAAAAGCCCATAAGCTACATTTCTCTTGTCTTTTATCTTCTCCCGGATGTTAATTTAATGATATCTGTGAGGGATTATGTACAAAAACAGTCATTTTTACAAAGCTTTAAAACTGATACATGTATCTTTTGATTGGCTGCCATGCATTGCGAGGTATGTATAGGTAGGGTCAAGGCTGCCCAAGGCTGAATAAGTGGATTTATGGGCTTAGTTTTTATGTATGGGTGAATGTCGCCATGATATTGGCCCTTTAAAAGACTTTACCCTTTGTCTTTTTCCAGTAAAGTATTTTGGAATCTTTGAAAGACTAAAAGCACACTTTAAACAACTGGTAGACTTCTCAAATCTTTAGATCTCATTAATAATCATACTCATGTTTCGCTGTAATTCAGGCCTATTGAAGAACTTGCTTCTCTAAGCACTTTATCTTGTAAGCACAAGATAATTTATGGGCTGTGCATCTGAAACTGATTTACACCCTCGATGCATCTCAGCAGTGTCATGTCTCATCTTAAATGTGGCCACAAATTTGCATTCACTGTTACGTCGAGCGCCAGGCAAAGACGAGGTATCACTGACCAGAATTAGTCACTGTGAAATGACCCTTCAGGCTGAAATATCAGGAGACCAAAAGGCAACAAAGATCAGTCATGTAGATGGACGGGCTCCAATAAAAGGCAGCCACTGTGACATCCACTTTGGCCAGATTTAGTTTTTACGCTGGGAACTTTAAATGGAGCTTCCTGTAGAAAGAAAGGCCATCCTCATGACTCAGTAGAAGATCATTAACCAATCTGGCTGGCCTACCTGCGGGAAACAACGGCACTCTAGAAAATCAGTGTTTCTACTCAACACTATCTTATCAGTGAGCTTGCTGTGACATTAAAAAGCCATGGACTGAATCATATCAACCTTAGGTTCACAAAACTGAGAAAAGAATAAGTACAGATCTAATGCAGGGATTTGAAGATGCAATGAAACAGTGGCAAAAGTTCAGGGAAAAAAAACAAAAAGTTCAAAGACAAAGAGATAGAGGTCCCAATAAATGACAGATTATGGAACGTTTTGCTTGGACAGAGCTGGACTTAAGAAAAAATATTATTATATTATGTTGGTAAATATTCATTTAGCTTAGCTCTTAGACAACTTTATCTAGAATCTGAGTACTGCCACTGAACCCTTATCCCACATTTTCCTTCCATTTCACTTCCATCCCATAGTTCCAATGACAACACTAGTGTGGGTTTATGTCTTGAAAACATGAGAGTTCACATTTACATGATGCTTTTTCCATCCTCTATTCACTCCTTAGAATTAAACAGATGGTGCTAAACTGTTGGGCATGCTATAGGCAGATACATGTAAAGGTTACATGTAAATGTTAGGTTTTTGTGATGTCAAAGCTTAGTTTCCATATGTGGATTGCATGGACTCAAAGGAAAACATTGAAAGGGTTTACAAACTATATCAAGCCTTGCAGTCCAGCAACCTCGAGTTTCAATAAAGTGTTCAAGAAAATATGGGCTTTTTCTATACTGACTGACAATGTCAGCGTGTGTGCTGGTACAAGTTGGGCTTGTTAGGACATGCATTCTATCAAATTACTTTATTTCTGCCATAATTGTAAGCCCTGTTCTTTGTTGAGGGCCCAGTTCCTGCATGATTTGGTGATTTTCCAGCTCAAACACAAGCTAATAGTCAGGTTTAATAATGCAGGAATCCATCCACCCAGGACCAGGGCTGTTTATGGGGCTTAGCTTCCATACATGGACTGTATAGACTGAAAGGTAAACTTTGAAGGGTTTCCATACCACATAAAGCTTTTTAATTTGAAAAGAAAGTGTGGAAAATTTTCATATAATATTTTCCCTATCAACAAGTACACCTTTGAAACAATGCTGCACTGGTTTCAAGAGGAGATGAAAATTCATGCAAAACAGGCTGCCAAAACTTTATTAAATAAAACAGAATATAAAGCATAGAAAGTGGCACAGAGCAGCTGTTGATCTGAAGTGTTTTTGATGTTTGAATTGCTTTGCCTCGTGGAATAAAACCAGTTAGATTGCCTGTTACCACATGAACAAACCTTCGGGCCCATGCGGCGGTTTAGTGCAGAACACGATTGCCCTCAGCTTTTGAGTGCAGTTTGGGTCAAGTTGCTTCGGGCCCCCTCGACCACGTCATGACTCAGCATATGTTCCAATGTTCCAAACATCTTATAGTAGAGTAGGCACTTTAGGTCAAAGGCCTAATCCATGAGAGAGAAATCGTATGAAAGAGGAGAGAGAGTTTCAGCCTGCTTGGCTGCGGGTAGGAGTCGGACAGCTTTTGAGTGGGCACTCCACCGAGCCTGTCCTCCAGCTACAGTCTAAAATAAGAGTTGCAGTCAGATTTGCCGTCTGCACCTGGGATGGGCTGAGGACTGCGCTAGTGCGTTTGGCAATAAGTAACTTAGTAACTAGCCCACACGGTTGAACCCCCCGGCCCCGCTGTGTTCCCACACACTCTTACGCACCATCGTAGGTTCCGCTCTCCAGTAGCAGCCCACTCTCTTCCAGCACGCGAAACTCCCCCACGCTGATGAAATTATAGTCCACTCCAGGAACCTCCCCCTCCCTCGGCTGTCTTGTGGTACCTGCCAAGAAAACACAAACAACAGGGTCATGGTGAGTTGTGAGGTAGCGGATGTTGTCATGCAGGAATGAAAAGGGAAGATAAACAGTTGGTTTAAACTCTTTAAAAAAAAGTCTCCAAGATGTCCTTGGCTTGGACGTGAACTGCAGTATGTGGAGGTTCGTTAGACTGTGAAAAGGCTCTTCACATATGAGCAGCAGAAAACAGGAACTAGGGCTGCTGTGACAATAGCACTATATAATTGCTGCATGCATCGATGTCCAGTCATGCTCCTGTCATCTGTCCAGTCAATGCAACAGTTTTTTTTTCTTAAGGCTGCAGCAGATTCAGTATAAAAGTTTCCAAAGACCCAAGGTTTCGAATGGATGTGGACGCTTCAAGCTGTCACTACTGAAAAAGGTGATTCACTCACTGTGCAAAGTATAAATGGCATACCACAGCAGCAGTAGCTTTTGGCACCAGCACCCAAAGACAAAACACACATGCTACTCTTGATAACAGACCACCAGAAATGGCAAATCCAATGTAAGTGTTGTCTATTCATCGCTTACATACTGAGAGCTTTTTAATATCTTTAGTCCTTAGAGCAGCTAAATACACTCATGTAATAAAGCTTTGCCTGCTACCTTGAATTTCAATTAAGTGTTTGAAAACATCTGAGCTTTTTCTACACTCAGTGCTAGTGCCAGTGCCAGTGTGTGTGTTGGTGCATGTTTGGCTTGTTAGGACACGCACTCTATCAAATTATTTCTGCCAACATTTTAAGCACAGTTTTTTGTGGAGGGCTCAATTCCTGCATGCTTTCCTTGCTCCAACACACCAGATTTCCATCCTGGGTGTAGGAAACATAATTAAAATAGAAGAGATAACATCTAAATACCTGTGATCAACACAATTAAATGTGTAACGTAAGGAATTGTCTTGTTTAATTCAATTTTTTTGAGCTGGACACTACTGTACACTCTAAGCGTGTCTAATCTACCCTGGCTTATGTCCCAAACCTTTACCAGCTGTTTTTGTCCTTGATGTACCAAACCTCAACATGTCCTTGCCTGTGTCTAAATCTGTAGAGAATTTACCTGCTAAACCTGGCCTAGAAAGGACCACGGTGGTCCCTTGACCCTTTTGTAATTGCCGATCTGTAAAATGGCTTCCATTGACTTCCAACTATATCTGACCTTCACCAGTTCATGAAACCCCATTTGGAACACATTGTTTCTGGAAAGCACGTTCTTAAATCACTCTTTATCTAAGCCTGTGATGGCCAACACAACCCATTCAAATGATGTAATCAGGGGATTATGCAATAAACCGGGCCCTTCAACCTAGTTTTGTCTGTGTAATAATGGATCTTACTCATTGCCAGCTGAGCTGCCACTGTGCAGACAGGGCTACACCAACACTGAGAGAAGAAAGGCATGTACAATGGACTCTCTTTTCAAACACCTAATAGTGTAACATGGTTAACCTTGTAGCCGCCCCAGCATGCACCTCTGAGAGAGACTAACAAAAGCGCTGGCTAAACAGCACTGAACAGAACTGGAGGGAAGATTATTGTTGTAAGGATATTGAATAAGCTTCCCAATGAAATTTCATTAGCGTTGTCTGTCGCCGATTCAGTTCCTTCGGCCAAAGTGTGGAAAAGGTATTTTTTGAAAGAGAGAAAAAACTATTTCCAAGTTTCCCCAAGGTTTTAACATCCAGTGCTGCTAAGTAAAGTAAAGTGGCCTTATAGTCACCAGCGCACAGCACACAGTGTGGAATTCTTCTCTGCGTTTAACCCATTCACCGAGTGAAGCAGTGGCAGCAGTGGCCAGGGAGCAGTGTGTGTGGGGATGGGTTTTTGCTCAGGGGTACATTATTGGTGCCAATGGCAGTCCGGGGATTCAAATCAACAACCTTTTGATCGAAAGAGCAACTCGCTAACCACCAGAACACCAGCTACGCCAAGAGGAAACTTTCAACACCAAAGTCGAAACCAGGCCGCCTGGGTGAAATCCAGGAATCCTAACTGCTAGACCACATGACTAAACTAAAACTCAATTCTGCCAAACCTAAAGAGGCCCCAACACATGGACAGATGTTCCAACAAGTTTTTTCATTTTACAATAGTCCACAAATTGCCTGTATCAGTGGCTGTTAACCTGGAATTACCCTGCCCAACTACCCGAGTTCTCTTGGCTCCAGCACGAGTTCAACTTATAAAGACTTAATGAGTTGAGTAAGGTGTGTCAGGACAGGAAACACACTCCGATGTGAAAAGGGATGAGAAACTGGCCTGAAATGAAAATTCCTTCAAAATTTAAATGGCCCGTTTTAGACAGAACTGCAGCGTGTCACAAAGTTGTACCGCAGGTCAGCCCGACCTACAGTGAAGGATCTGAGCACCATGCCGGTGTATGCAAAGCGCTATTATTACCTTAGCCCAAGAAGACAGAGCGAGGCCATTTCTTTGGGAGCATCAAACGAGGAACGTTTTTTTCTCTGACATCTCATTAACCGGTCAGGGTTTTAAAACGGGAGATCCTTAAATCTTCCCGTGAAAAAGCAATTCTCAAAGATTGAACACCTGCGGATCCTTTTTTCGCCTCTCATCTTTGCCATCCTTCTTTTTTTTTATCAGAGGATGAGGGCGAGGGAGCTTACCGCCGTGCCGTAACGGATATTAATGCCTGTGGGAGAGGGGAGAGAGACAGAGGCACAGGCCAGAGCTGTGAGGATTATGTGGCGGGGCTGGAGCCTGCCTCCCATCGTCTCCTTCCTCTTTTTTTCCCGGGTAATGACTTTCCTCAACACATTCGCCAAATCTCGCCGTTCTCCAGGGAGAGGCCGGAGTTCCATTGTTCTCTGTGTGTCTAAATTCTTCTGTCGTTTGAGAGGTTTCACACCAGCCAGCGTTACATACTGTTACCTTTTTAGACAATAATATAAAAAATACAAGCAAAACTTCAAAATTCATGCCACACATGACTGTGCCTCCAGTACACACTGACTCAGCTCTGTCACATGACTGCTTGAGGAATGAATATCAACTCTTAGTTCTCTTTCTATTATACTTTAAACAGGTTTAAAACTGCACCAGTTGTTTATTTGAACAAAATCATTTACTAATAGTTTACACACCATAACTACAGTATTGGAGCTACTTTGCTAGAACCATACCAGAAAACTCCTCTCGTAGACCATTCGTTTTAAATATGGTTTAGAATGCTCTAGAAACAGTGAGTATGTAATTTGACTGATTTCTACAGCAGCTGAAAAATGGAAATTGAAAAGAAAGAACTTGTCTTTTGACAGCTGTACGTTGTGCATTTGGTATTTGCTGCATGCGAAATGCGATTTGGGCCAACCTTCATAGTTGAAATGGCTGAAATGGCTATCGGGATGCCTAGTAAATAACCAACAACCTGCGTCATATCATGAGCCAAAGATAGTGTAAGGGAGACTGAAAAGGTCCAGTGCAAGTGTAGGGTCATGATGCAATGTCAGGTCATGTGTGTGCTGCAATATCATGATATGCAAGGGCGATCTAGGAGCACTGACATGCAGGATGATGGACCCAACAGCTGAGTCAGCCTTGAGTCATAAAGCTGGAGTCTAAGCATAAGGACAGGAGTAAAAAAAAAGGCATCAGTCACACGCAGGAACCAAAATATCTCGGAGCACAGTACCACTATGACAGGATTTGATTTCCTGATTATTAGTAGACATGGCTGACTGATATCACAACAAAGAAATAAAAAACAGGTTTAAAACTGCATTGGTTGTGAGAATTTTAATGATAGGGGTCCTTAACATATATGTGCTACACTTATGGCGCTGCAGGCAGTACTTTAAATCTGCAAAAATCATTTGGCATCATACTCTTTGGTTCCACACTCATTAGTCAAGCCATGGAAAACTGAATTTTGTTTACTTATTTATAATAAAAGCATTTATAATACTGGGCTCCAGATGGCGACTAAAATGGTGGGCAATGCGACTCGATTATTCATTTTGCGACTATTGTCGCTCTCGATGTTTGGCTCCCAAATATTTTGTGTTTAGGAGCCAATGGCTCCTAAGGTTTTAAATTTGTCTGGAGCCGTGTATTATATGTATATACATATATAAGGGATGCACCGAAAAGTTGCAAATGGCCACATTTTCAGTTTCGGCCAATTTTTTACGCAACCGAAACAGCGACGACGTAAGCAACAACCGCAACCTGCACACGCCAGATTGGATTGGAGTCAACGTGTCTGCCATGTGGGCGTATTTCGATATATCTAAGAAAGACACACGGAATGACGAAATTTCTAGAGAGGGTGCATCCACAAAGACTTTCTCAATGTTGGGTTAAATTTATCATATAAAATCAAAACATCTAGATCGCCGTGCAGAGTATGAAGCACAGAAGAGGCAAGACCCTTCGAGCACACCCACTCCGTCAGTGGCGGACATTTTTTAAAAGGCAAGAAAGTTTTCCAGTGATTGCGGCTAAGGGCATTACACAAAAGATAATTAAAACACTATTTTGTTTCAGAGAATGTTGTTCTATCTAACAGCTTTTAAAGCTCTTGCTCTGAATGCACTATGCGTATTTTGATATTCTGAACGAAGTGCATGAACAGAGAGCACATGGAACATATAGGATATTGACCTTTAGAGGTATTTTAGGGTTTTAACATTTTCCTGGTCTGCCCTCAGCTTCACTACTTCTTAATTTCATTCACCAACTGTGAAAACAGCAAAGGAGATCATGTCACTTAAACTACAGGCTCATGCTGTTAACTCCCACAAAGGAACCCTGGTCAAACCGGCTAATTAGTATAACTGTCTCTATCTTTACAGACATGGGAAATTGCAGTCATTATTGAAGTTATTGGTTCTGAAGGGGACTAAAATAGGTAAGATATTCTGGTGATAGTTACCTACCCATCCTATTTCACAGTGTATGCTCCTCCGTGGACACTGACCTCTACAGCAAAGAATTAGTCGTTTGTACCGATTACGAAACAAACTGCTAATGGACAAACCAATATTTGAACTATTCCTAAACTAATACACATCTCTCAGTTGTATAGGGATTAGTAATGACCTTGAACCTTGATATGATTGTCCATGCCATCAGTTTGAAATGAGAATATGCTGATTATATTATAAAGTAAATTACATTTACATTTACGGCATTTATCAGACGCTTTTATCCAAAGCAACTTCCATTCCCTACCTACAGGGGGCAGTCTCTCCCTGGAGCAACTCGGGGTTAAGGGTCTTGCTCAGGGACCCAGTGGTGGTATGCTGATGGTCGGATTCGAACCCACAACCTCTTGGTCTGGAGGCAAGTATCCCACCCACTACGCCACTACTAATAATAATATCTGCAAAATAATATGAATTAGGTTTGAAGATCAGATCCTCGTGAAATAGGGTCAGTTCACCTTCTCACACAGCAAGTCAGAAAGTTCTGCAAATGAAAGATGAAAGGAAACCATCCTTTTACTACAGCGAGGAAGAACGGGGGCGAGAGAGAATGAAGAGGGAGGTCAAGAGAAGTGGAGAAGCCATCAGTCTTCTTCCCCAGGAGTCGGTTTGGACAGGCAGCAGGGATGGGGATTAAAGAGGCCTAGCTCCATGGAGGAAAAATGGTGAAGCTGCACCTCTGATTAACAGTTTTGTGCTGCACTATTATAAGCCACTCACACACTGGACAGAGAAATGACCTGTCAGAGAGGTTGCATTAAAAAAACAACATAAAGGATGTGACAAGTAGGGATTGGTGTGGCTATTCCAATATAGGGATATATAAACTCAAATAAAGCATCTGTACTAAACAAAAAAATATACCTGTTTTTATCTTCTTCTTTGTTTTTTACTAACTATGCTGAAAAAAAGGCACAAAATCGTAAGATTTTTACTCCAAATCAGCAAATGGTCATTTCAGTATCTCTACTTTGGCAGATCTGTGCTGTATCTTGAATATAAGCAGAAGTTGTCTTAAAATATTACTTGAGTAAAAGGTACAAAAGTACTTTTCTGTGAATGTATTAAGCTTAAATACTAAAAGTACTTTTTCCTTTTCTTTGGCCTGTGTTATACTTCATGGGTGGAGTAAGTAAATTTCTGCTCAAGCAAAAATACAAGTATTCTTTAAAAAAAAGTCCTTTAAAAAGAAGTAGTTCAAGTATTTAACACTTATGGTCCCCTATTTAGAGTCTAATTCCACAGACTCCTTAGAGCCACACACAATACTAGCAACGTTGGGAAGGTGAAGTCTAGCACGTTATTCCACACATGAAGTGCTATCAGCACAACACTCTTGGAGAACACTTAGCACTAATTATTATTTGTCAATTAATGGACAGTTGTGATGACTCGCATCACACTGAACTATGGAGCGGAGAGGAGGGCCATCCTACCCACCTAGAGGAGCAAAGGCAGTTGGGCACTTCTGGGACTTCAGGCCATGGATGACTGTAACATCACTGGAGATCAAACTTACCCAAACCTGCACCACTCAGGAATCCAAACTGACAGTTTTTTTTTTCATTAACAATTTCTTTTCAGACCTTTGTGATTGCAGGCATGAAAACACATCAAAAGTATATTCACAAGCAAATACTTTTGTACTTTTTGCTGTGTAGTATTTTAACAAGAGCACATCTATTGTACAGAAGCCGTTGACTTTTTCCACCTTGCTGCAGTTGACTACAAATAATATGAAGCAAATAGGTGCACTCACACCGTCTGCTCCAAAATATCTTACCCCTTACTGACAATATAATGATTCACCGGATGCTGATTTTCCATGCTAGTTAAACCGCAATTAAATGTTAATTATATTTGGCAGTTGGTCATTGCCCAAGTTGGTTGTAAAAAACAGAAGCAGCCATAAAAGTTTACAATCAGTGCAGCACAAATTCAAATATCCTACAGCGTGACTCATCGTTCAAGGACTGTTTGTTTAAAAATGTGCTAAAAACCATTACAATGTCTAACAAAAATGTCAAATATGAGAAAATTCAAGAAAATATAAACCCTTCCAGAGTTTGGTCCTGGCTATGTTTTTTATAGCTGAAGTTGAAGTTGAAGTTTATTGTCATGTGTTCAGAGTACAGTGTACAGAGCACAATGAAATTCTTACTTGAACACCCTCTTCACAGATAGAAGATAAAGACATAAAGGACATGAAAGACAACACAGTGCAGCGGCAGTAGTCTTAAGTTGCATAAAGTACCGTAAAGTGACAGTGCAGTGTAAAGTGACAGTGCAGTGTAAAGTGACTTTCCCCGCTGTTTTAACTTTCTGAATCTGATTTTAACACCTCTGTTCAAAACTCAAATGAAGCGTCCAGCTTTTTAAATGAGGAGTTGGAACAGAACTGAACACTAAATTGGTTTGATAATTATAGCGGAGCGCCAAGCTGTACAGAGCTAATGGTAAAACATCACTGCAAAGAAATAGTGTTGAATATACACAGCAGTGTACATTAATTGTGTGTGTTAATTAGCTCTACTGTTGCACCATTAGCTGTTCATCCTGCCCTGCTAATTACCAGATGTCAGGCAATACCACTACTTTGAGGGATGTAGATCATTACTGAAGGGTAGAGGTGGGCTTTAAGGTTCTTTCTGTCATGCCAGTATGGACAGGTACTCACAGGGGATGGTGCGCAGGTACAGGTTGTCTCTTATCACTTGTTGGAGTTTGTGGTCCAAGGAGCCTTTCTGAAACTGCAGGCTGAGGTAGTGGCGCAGGTCCGTGTTCAGCACCTTGCCTGCGGAGAAACAATGAACAGCACATGCTAAGTCTCCTAGCAGACCTCATATTACATTTCATTACAATGATTTGGCAGATACTTTTATCCAAAGCGAATTGCAATTAGAGGAAACTCTCAGGACAGCGTGAGAAGCAGAGGATATTTCGAACTGCTAAAATCTATTAGGCATTCAACAGAGCAAGGAACAAAAACAAGACGCACAGTGACATCATCAGCGCTACGCCTGTGTACGATCAGCTCCTACAAACCAAACTTGCCTCCCCATACAGAGGTGGTTAAAGCTGTTTAGGCTGAGTGTAGAACTGCTGTACCAAGTTTCTGCCTGCATCCTAACAGATGTTTGAATCACCCAGAGCACGAGGAACAGTGTCCCAGCCATCCAGCTGACTGAGCCACAACTTTGGGCTAGGCTCTAGAGAACCCGACCAAACCCCCACAGGAGGAACATATGTCCCACTTCTACCAACAGACTCTTAACGGGCTCATTTCCGTGAGCATCCAGGTGCATGAATGGACAATAACAACTTAAAAAGCTAGAAATAATGCAGGTCTCACAGCACTGTGCTAGGGGTTCAAGTGAAGTTCAAGGAAGCCTGGGATAGGCAGGGGGGTCCCTCAGCGGGAGAGAATAAAAGCCTAAGGTCCGAGAGTCCTCCAGTCACTGAAAGGGAGGAAGCGGACGTGGAAAGAGCTGCCTTGTGGAGCAGCAAGTCTCCAGATGTTGGTATTTCGAGGCTGACGTCGCGAGCGCAGAGGCTTCCTGTGGGTGGGGAGGATATGCTTTGAAACAGCACCCATCACATCACCGCTGCATCAATAAGCATTGTTTCAGGCCCCGCAGCTGCCTCGACTGCCTGCTTGAGCTTCCAAAGCCACTTTTATCCGAACGCTATTCCCAATGCGGGCCCTATAGCGCTGCTGAATGAAAGGCACTACTTAAAATAAAGATACCACAGCCATACCGTACCCTGGGACTAGGCATCAGGTGACAGGAGAGTGGTTAAGTGTCAATGTTTGAGTGCATCCCAGGCATCAAGTCGGAATCTTTGGATACAGGCCTCAAGAGAGGAACCTCTGCAGTGGTGTTTTTCACTGTTTGTTTTTAGCTTTGAAACCTCAAGAAAAGGAGCTTGCATGCAGAGGGGTAAACACAGACAGCCTTGTTGTGGTGTCACCCACCTCATTTCAAACGCAACACAATCAAAACATGTCACTCTGGTAAGAACCCTCCCCTGTGGGGGAATAAAAGGACGGCCCACCGCGACTACTGATTAGCCCCGCTCCATTGGCTGGGTGGGACGCATACTAATACCATCTTCCGGCATCCTCCAGAGGCCCCCCAAGTTCTGATTTAACGTTTAAGGTATTAATTACCCTCCCATTAACATTTAACATCTGCACAAAGCCTCTGCTCTCACAGATCTGGCATCTCTGAGGATCTCAGGTCCAATACAGTGAAATATAACATCTTCCAAACTTCATTTAGGGATTTGGGGACCATCTTAGTTCAGTGTAGAGTGCTTTCAGAGAGTCAGGATATCCCAAATGGGCCTGTCTGTTAATACCAGCACTGTAACATTAGCTACAATTGCCTGTTGGCATATCATATACCTACAATTTAACACAGACTGCAGACTTCAGGGAAGGGGTCCTAACAAAGAGCCATGGTTTAGAACAGTGCCTCTTGCAGTAAAGTGTGGAATAAACATTGAGGAATCTGATCTAAGGAGATCTTAGGAACAAAGACGGGCAGAAAACTTCGTATAATTCTGTGGCTGTTAATTCTCATTGTTACTGGTCAACAGTTTTAGTCGGGTCATTCCTCTGTCAATGTTTCACAAAGTGTTTTGACAGACGCTGTGAAATTATTTTTCTCTCATCGTCTACTTCAGTCCACTGCTTCTCCCACAATCCCCTGAGGACCACTGCCGTCTGTCTCATGCACTTAGCAAAAGTGGGACACTTTGCGGTAAATCCAACAACAGACCCTTATATCAGATATACAGGCGCGTCCTTTGTGTTTTATGAGGTGTCACAAACCTCATAAACTGCACTAAATACCCCCACCCCTCCGTTTCCCCTCCTGCGAATGTTGTCAGGCATTTCCCAGACACTGTAAACAACAAATTGTTCTTGATATGAAGCTTGGTAAAATAAAGATTAAGCACAGTAAAATAAATGAAAAAGAATTGCCCACTTTTTCAACTATTGCTAGACTAATACTATAAAGTAAATCTTGAAAATGTATATAAAGCAGGTAGACAGACAATTGTAACAGCTTGTCTGCAATCAGTTATCTCTTAAAATAGCCAAGTAACACAATAAAAGGCTCATGATATTTATTTTTCAACCTTTAGTAAGAACTCTCTAATGATTATGAAGCCATGTGTTGAATCCCTGTCTAAGGGGCTGGTACCAAAATTGGACAACACCGAAATATTGATACGGTGCTGGTATCAGTATTGATGCAAGATTCATGCATTCTAACAAAGCTGGCATTTTCTAATTGATGATACTAGATTGGATCAGGGCTGCAGACAGATCACCCCCATGCATTTGTTGACCAGACATTTGTAGTGACTGCCCCTCTCTCATTATATATAAGCAGTATCACTGATATCATTTTCAGTAAAATCCTAACCATACTTCTCTTCACCAATTGGTGCGTTTGCTTCTTGTTATCTGCAAAACTTTCATTGCAACTCTATTCTACACTTTGGTCTTGCTCATCTTAAAATAGCCGCACAGGGGCAGAGCAACTCTAGTGTCAGTCTTCTCTTAAACTCCAATTTTTTTGAGGGCACCATGGTTTACTGCAGTGTGCGGGTTGCAGAACTAAGCTGAATGTGGCTTGATAGGATCACTAGAGAGCACTGCTCCAATCTGCAGCCTTGGCGCATCTCTCTCTCTCTCTCTCTCTCTCTCTCTCTTTCTCTCTCAAAGGATCTCTTGGGAAGAGGCAGGAACAGTTTAGAAAAGCCAATATCCTCCTGCCTTCTCTTACACTGACATCACTCTGTTCGGTCACCACGCACCTGGAAATCATTATCGCTCGGCGGGCTGAAGGGACGGTACAGGGTACGAGGCGTTTCTGTAATGTACAGAGACCACCGCATGGTTAGTGAGAGACGAGAAAGCTCTCCACGTGCCGCTGCTCATCTGCTAATACATTTTCTAACATGTCATGCTCTTTGTATTAAAGACCGGGCCTGTAGAAGACTGTAAATGTCATCCAGAATATGCAACCTGACTCATGAGCGGCGTTCTGACGCACTCCAGGCTCCGTGTAGCCATCCAACTAAACGACACGCTGAGGTCCAAGAGCAACATTGTGCAACTTTTTGGACATTGTAAAAGGCGCAGTGAATGGGAGGAATTTAGGTCAGGCCACAATAGCTGTTCCTCATCAAGGATCGGGAACGCATGCGGTCCGTGTTCCCAAGCCAAGAGAAAAAAAAACACTGCATGCCTTCCATTCATCAAGAGCCATGCTACAGCCGTGCTACACACCCTGACAAAAATATTCCCCATGTATTACGCCCCCCTTTCCCCCGAAGTTCACACTCAGAACATGGGAAATCAGCCCTTCCTTTTCAAACACAAACACAGGGTGAGTGGGTTACTGCGGGAAGCCGTACAGCTTATACAGACCATGCTTAAACGCATTACCAATTTAATAATGCACAAACACAGATACAGGCAGGGGGAGGAGCTTATGGCTGCCCCTCCTGTGTTTGTGGGAACAGGATGGCCTTTGTGGTTCAGCTGTCAGGTAGTGTTAACGCGCTCCGTCCTGTCTCGGGGGAGCCGTACTCAGCTCTGGAGAGCCAGGTTGTCCGTAGGAGGCAGGGCACACAATGCCTCCCTTTGTGCCTCTTCATCTGGGCACGGGAGCTGTTTTCACCAGGCCGAGCAGGGTCCTGGGCTCAAAAGGAGCCATCATGTGCCTCTATATTATCCCTGTATACTCTCTGATCCTTCCCATCTTTCTGAACCTTTTCATTCATACCATCTTGTTCACTTAGATGCTCACATTTAGCTCCCTACTACTTCAGTGTGACTGTTCTTCACTCACACTTTTTACTCAAGAATACCACATACACCGATCAACATATCATTCCGTTTATGCTTCCATTTCTATTCCAAAACTCTCAACAGCCTTGGTGCTGTGTCTGTATTATAACTTACCTGTCTGTTTTATGTCAAACTTATTTAAATACAATTATTATTGCTGCTGTTTTTCCATTTAAGTATGTTGGCACACATTTCACTTGTTTTACTCTCATTACTACAAATATATTAGTTTCATATTACTTACAGCACGTCTCAAAGGGTTTATCCACAAAGGCTAAAGTTATTTATGATGCCTGGTGTATTGACACTTTGATTTTGATACCACATTCATGTGCAGATGAGAAGGTGTTTTCATTTCATTTAAAAATGTCCTCTTAAAGGACAACATTTTTTTATTGTTGCAATATTGAAATAGTATGTGATTGCATTTGGCTAGCATAATGAAACAAAGCCCTCTGAGAGTTGAATTGCATCAGAGAGCCGTAGAGATTGCAATCCACTCTGGCCTCCTTTTGTACTCCCAGAGAGCCGGAGCCCAAAGAAGCGCATGCTTTCCCACAGGAGGCACCGAGGCCCCCAATCAGCCGGACTGAACTTCTACGCCAGCTCCTGTCTTTCATCCCCACATGGCCTCCTTCTTTCAGGTGCTTGTATAAGGTCATAACAAAGGAGTGTGATAATATATTATTTCACACTAATAACTCCTTTGATGTATTATGTAGTGAATAGTATTGTATCATTGTATCAACTGCTAAATGTGTTCGAGTCATGGTATATGAACTTTCAAGCAGAACACATTTCGGTACAGGCATGACGTAAAAAATTAAAAAAAAAGGGCAGATGTTGTGCATTTTGTGTAGATAAGGCACAATACATACTAATTATGATGGATAGGTGGTCTTCCTGGACAACAGAGGGGTTTGGTACAAGGATGGTGCACTATAGGACTGATAAATGACTGACTAGAGAAACACACATGAGCAATTAGCTGATGATGTTATATTCTAATGCGGTGCACATTTTCTTTCTTGTGTTCTGCCCTCCTTGCATTAAACTTCTGGTTTAAACATACATAAAATAAATAAAAAACAATTTATAAAAGGTAATAAAGTCAGTGTATTAAATTGCAATAATTCTTGATGTGCTCCAGTGAATATATAAAAGAATATATAAAAGTCTGATGTGCAGACGTTATGCAATATTAATCAGATGTGGGGCAAAACAACAATCTTAGATCTTATCTGTATTTGGTCCAGGCTAAGCAAGGCCATCTGTTTTAAATAAGTGAAACATCATAGAGCTCCAACGTGACTCAGAGAGAACTTTGCCCGTGAACTCCTCAGGACTCTTCACGCAACAGCACCCTTTCATTCGAGTGGCCATACTGGAAGCACGGCATCAAATCCGTCCACTTAATCGAGCCAGAGCAAGCTGCAAATCACAGATGGATCAGACGTGTAGGCTGAAACCATTCGTGCTTGCCGCTGGCAGCCTCACACTACAGCCTGCCGTCAAAGGTCAGTTAACACCACACACACCACGCCTGGCCCTCACGATGAAGCCGGAGCTGGGCCTGGGAATGTCATCCCATCGCCCATGTCATTAATCTTCCACTCTTCTGACTCCCCTTTTGCCTTTGGAAGGCTGAGCCTGTGGTTAGCGAACCCTACTTGAAAGGATCATGAAGGAAAAGGTGAATGAAGTTTATCCGCCCGCTGGCCTTGCCGCCCGTCCATAATGCCACAAAAAAAAGAGCATTACCAAAATTGTTCAGACCTTCATACCATGCAGCTCCTCAAAATACTGCCGCCCACAGAGGCAGACGGCACAAAGGCAGAGTGTGTCACATGCTGTAAGCATCAGTGCAAAAATATGGCCTCAGTCAGGTCTTTGGATGCATTCAAAAAGACATAAGCAAGCTCCGATTCGTGAGTTTTCACGAATAAACGCATTGACGTCTATCACTGTGCAGGTTAAATTTGCTGACGCTGGATTGCTGTTTGGTGGGGTTAAACATGCCTGAGAGCAGTCCTGCCACTATCAGTTGCATTAGTAACAGCCATAGAGGCGATGATGTGACACTATGATGATATCTGGGCCCGATGTGGTAGGTACAGGAGTCTTGGCAGTCATCGTAATCTCTTTTGCTTGCAACAGAAGAACGAGTCCTTCTAGACTAATCATTATCAACATAAAAGTATATTACATTTTTAGAATGATCATGTGTATCATATGTATCAATTAGGAGTGTGACGAGATCTCGCGAGATCAGGTTTGTCTCGCGAGATGTGTCTGGTCTCGCGAGAACGTGACGATATCCTTGCGTTATTGGCATGATAGAGTGTGAGAAAGGGCAAACAAAACTCTCTCTCTCTGTATCTATGTCTCGTGCTCGCTCTCTCTCGTTCGTGACTTTTCCGGAGCGCA